>JAOEHY010050048.1:0-10246 GCA_025447955.1 Psilopsiagon aurifrons
TGGGTATACGTGGTGAGCTGTTGTATTCTCTTCCTTTGTATTTCTCTTGTCATTATTATTATTGGTGGTAGCAGTAGCGGTTTGTGTTATACCTTAGTTAATAAACTGTTCCTATCTCAACCTGTGGGAGTTGCATTCTTTCAATCCTCCATGTAGCAAACTGCTTGGCTGATTTACGGCCTAAACCACGACAGGACTGAAACTAAATCATAAAGCTTTACTTTCATTTTTCTTTCAGGTGTGGATGCTCCAAGAATTTTTTAACATTGTGTTTTGGTTTTTGAGTTTGTAAACAATTTTATACCTTTTTCCCTACTTAAGCCCTTTCTTTATGAAACATTAACACTTGATTCCTATTTTTTTCCCCCCCTACTTTGTCTCTGCAGGCACAGATTTGCCCCTGCTGTTATATTTCACAGAACAATAGTTTGCTCTATAAAATATCAGAGACTTTGACAGTATTGGATTGCTTGGATTATCAAGCCAAGTAACTGTTTTTCCCATTGCTACACACTATAATCCGTTTCAAATACTGATAAAGTTTCAAATTAGTTTGTTCTAATCCAGGTTTCAAATTATTGTATACCTCAGTCTTCTGATGGTTAGGAATACCCTTCTAATCTCCACCCTAAAAATATATATTATCAATTTATGGTTCTGCATGCCAGTATTGTTTTTTTTTGTCATATATCTTTTCCTTTTTTCCTATAAACAGATGTTTTGTGATACATTCTTATCATGCTAACCCTGTCCAGAGTATTCCAGATAAAATCTCATCTCTGTGCTTAAGAAGTTCCATATATTGCCTTGTTTATTTTGTCTCATTCAATGCTTCCTAAGATTTTATCTGCCATTTTCATTGTCACATGTGATGGTGTGTCATAGTCAACCAAGGCAGTATTCTCCTGACTGGAAGTACATTATATATTTTTTTTTTACAACTTAGGCAGAAGTTTATTCTGCCTTCACAGAGGCAAGAATGCCTCAGGGCACAATTCATCTTCTCCCAAAGCAGATGTCCAAAACTGCTCGCAGTACTCATTTCCTAAAACTGCCTATTTCTCATTGCTGACTGCAAAAGGCGTTTGGGATTATCATCTCTGATATAAACAACTAAAATGTAGTCATCCAACATTAGCTAAGCTGAATTCCATTCCATACTAAGTGATGGGTAGCTGTCTTTTTCTTCTCTTCTTCATTTTCAATTGAAAATACCAGTATTTGCAAGTGAATTCTAATTTTCAGAGAATTTTGAGTTCATGGTTTTAAATTTAATCTGATTTACACAAGAGTATTCTAATTTTTTTCTGATGTATTTCATTAGTGCTTGGTTTCCACAATAGTCTTCCAACTTAAAGTTGCCAGCAGATGTAATTCAGTAAAAATAAGCCACACTAAGCAAAACATAAAACCATTAAATAACAGCTGTCCATAATTTTCTGTTTCTTTAAGAATTCCAAAGTTAGCCTCTTTTAGTTTTGATAGTTTCCTCCTTGTCATTACATATTGTCAACAATATTTCAAACATCTCTTTACATAACCTATTATCCTAGCACAAATCTTTCTTTTCTTTGAATTGGCTGATAAATTCCAGGTAGTAGAGTTTGTATTTCTTGAAGTTCAAATAGATGACTCTCGATATAATTTTCTTGTCTGGAAAATAATTTACAAAAGAGAATAAGTTATCTTGTTCTATTGCTTTAACATTTCCAATAAATTTCTGTGAATTCATGCTGCATTCAATCCCATTATGAATTTCCTTCTTTTTTTTCAAAGACCATAGAAAAGAATGTCTATAACAGTCTAAAGTGAAAGAAGGCAATATAATGAAAATTTTGTCATCAGAGACCGTATATGGTATATAATATATTTTCTTAAAATTTCCAGATAACTAAGGATATTCCCTTTAGAGCTAAACACTTTGCCCTTATTTGACATTTCCAGTATCAACCAAAAATATAATATCATTATGTTTTGGTATCAAAGAACACAGTAAATCACATTTCAGTCTTTTGTGGTTTTGTTCTTGGTGATATTCTCTTATCAGCTTTGATATTTTTCTAACCTTTGCAATTTCTTTGACTCTCTGTTGGTTCATGGATTTATCTGTGCCATCACTACTTATCTTCTACTTTCATGGCTATGCACCTGCTAAAACCTTAAACAATACCTTTATCTGTAATACTTTTTAACTTTGCAGCTGCTTTCTCTATAGCATTCTATAATTTCAAAGCTTCACTACTTCATCTTATTATATGAGCATCATGGTCAATTCTCCTGGTTGTCCATTTGTTCCGAAATCATGTTTCCTCTTTTAGTTGTCTATATGTAACTCCTAACAGACTACAATTTCACATGCTCACTTTTTCCTGAGGGTCAAACACCTTGACTATAATGCACAGTGGGAAACTGGCTTGTTGCAAGCAGTCCTGCAAGAGAGAGTGCAAAATGCTCTCCTTTGTGTACAACCAAGGTAAGGCTATTTTCCATACTATCCCCTAGCTACTCTCACAATTTGTAGGAAATGCTGAACAGAGAAAACCTTTCACCACTGGACTCTGGAACTGCTGGTCTCAGTCTCAGCAGGTCTGTGCTAGAGTTCCCGCCACTGGAGGTTTTAATGATGCAGTTTGACAGAGTGGTAGACAAACTCTTTTTCCACAAAAATTTTGGTCAGATTGTCTTTCAAGAAGCTTATCAATCTGTGCTGCTGCATGATTATATGATTTAATAACATCAACAAGATATTCTTCAAATAGCTAATCTCAAGCATATAATCTGAATAAGAAAGCTTGATTTACTTAAACTTCACTCAACAAAAGACCAGAAAGCCAGACCTATCTAAAAAGCCATGTAACAGAGTGATCCTGAAGTGAGGTAAACACAAGTGTCTTTTGGGAACTTGTCTCTCGGGAACTGTATCCTCTTTCTCAATGCTCTGCATTCCTTAGGCCACATTGATTTTTTCTGAGCCAACCAGTTTTAGTAGTTCTAATTGATATGGTGTTACCCAGATTGTCAGGAGGATACTCATATTCAGAGAGAGTCTGACAGATGTTTTACTTTCACTGAGGAAAACTTTCATAAGGTGTCAAGGCCAGGCTGCCAGAGAGCTACAAATTCTGCGCACAAACCCTAGGAATTTGTCTCCAGATTTGGTCTACAAAAGCAATCACTCCAGAGGTCGAACATTTTCACGGCAATTGCCTAAAACTGTGAAAAAAACTCTGTGGCATATTTGGGAAATTCTGAAGGATGTGCTTATGTGACCTACAGTATTATGGGAACATCAACTCAATAGAAGAATGTGTAAGGACACCAAGGATTGTCTGATAGTAATCAATAAAAATCCCCATATATTGGAGGGAGTCTGAACAAGCAACTGACTGGGGATCACATGCACCTTCACAGACACACTGAGGAGTGAGTCCAGGACAGAGGAGATCACAAAGCTGGTATGTTGCACACTGACAAAGCTTTGCAAGTTAGACACAAATAGGAAGTTCAGGCATGTAGCATATTGGCTATGTCTTCTTGAACCTATTCTTGTATTTTCTATTATGATTCAGTTGTAAATCCTGAGTGAGCATCAGCAGAACTCTGGGAAATATGGAGGTAAGAGAAAGGAATTAAAGATAATTACTTAGCTGCCTAAAAGCCCTGGTTGCCCACCTAAGGACAGAAAAGTTGCATTATATTTTTTGGTTTTCTGACCTCAGATGTTTAATATTTCATAAATGTACCTAATGGATCTCTTAAAGTTGGTCTTTTTCTCACAAAATTACTTTTGAAAGGAGAAAAATATTCAAAAATCAGAAAAAAAACTGATCAGTATGGGGAATTATATAATCAGAGTAACTGGCCAAAGTATTTTTTTTTTTAATTTATTTTTGAAATACAGTAAAATGTTCTGGTATGTTCAGTTGTTAGCCTAGACTTGGACTGCTATAGATGTCTCAACTCATTGACATTCTGCCATTCTGTTATTGTCACAATTATTCTAAAACTCTCAAAACATGTGCTTTGTTAGTGGTTTAGACTGCTGTCTCTTACCACGGATTAAAAGTTGGTTTCCTCAGATTTAAAGGAAGTTTATGAGACATTGTTACTGAAAAATTTATCAACCTTTCTCTATCCCGCTGAGGCTGGTTTTGTACAATCAGTGACTTCAACATGATCAGTTAAAAATTCCCAATAACACTGTGTGGCATTTTAGTTAATTTCTCTATTAGGAAAATGACTTTTTTTCCAGTCCCTAATGATGGGTTGACATTCAGTTATGATGTGACTATCTGTACCATGAGAATTATTAAAGAACATTTCATAGCAGTTACTTGAGATAATTTTGTTGGTGTCTAATTAATCCAAAGTTAAATGATAAAATTAAGTTTGGATGCTTGAAACTCCTGGTGAATTTCTAAAAATTCTACATATTGAAATATTTTTCATGTGCATGCGTTTGTACATTTGACAGTTTAAGGCTGGTGACATCTAGACTGGTCTTGGCACCTGAATCCTTCTCTTCTGTCAAAAAAAAACTTCCTTATTGCTATGTATTGTTTACAAACTACCACCAAATAGCACTTTCATCTGGTGTTTAATGCTCCTACAACATAATGGCTGCAAGTTAATAGCAGGCTGTGGTTGCCAATGGCAACAACACTGCTTCAGCACCAAAAAGCAACTACCATATTGCAAGAGCAGACAGATAGGTCCCAGTATGATGGTTCTCTGCCATTGAATTCCCATCTGCAGCAGCTGAATAAACAGCACCTTTTCTATCAGCTGCCTTAATAAGGCAGGACTCGAATCACCTGTAAAGCTGAAGTGTTAAGTTCTCAGCTCCTTGGACCCAAGCAGAGAACTGACTAGGGATTGTCAAACCAGCTTGTCTCAAGAGCTAGCTATGAGAGCACACTGAGCAAGGCACCAAAATCCTTTGTGTGTTGTAAGAAAAAAGGGGGTCATCCAGTTAATATTAACAAAGAATCAAACAAATAAAAAAACTTGTGAAATCACCAGTTCTCTGAGGCCTGTATAATTTCAGTCACTTCTCCTTTGCTGGGAAAAACAGCAGCTTTGAACTCTGGTTTTGTTCTGCAGTGCAATGCACAATCAAATTTAAGCTGTTGAGATGGACTGTTATTTAATGAAAACAAAATAAAAGATTTCAGTCCAGACTATATTGTATTAAATGTTTAGCTTCATTGAGTGATACACTGATTGAGTTATATTTTGAGTTTATTAGGGAAATCCTAAGTCTGGTACATGGGGAGAAATAACTCCTACTCATTCATCATTGCAGGCTAGAAAGCAACTTTGCAAGGAAAGGGCTTTAGGGTCCTGCTTTAAAGCAGCTTGACAATGGACCAGCAGTTTACCCTTGCAGCTAAGAGACTAGCAGCCTCCATGGTTTCATTATGTGAAGAGTTACCAGCAGGTAGAGGGAGATAGCCCTTATTATCTTTTCACACTCACGCATCTGGAGTGCCGCGTCCAGTCCAGGGCACTCCAGTACAAAAGACACAAGGACGTAGTGGAGAAAGTCCAGCAAAAGGACACAAAGTTGAAAAAGGGATTGGATTTAGACAGAATTTTTAACTATTAATCTGGATTTAACAATTAGATCTTTTAATTGGATTTTTTTACTTATAAATTTCCACACTAGTGAAAATTTTTTTGCTTTGCTATTTTGAGATGTGGAAACATTTCAATATGGAAAATGTACTTTGGCAGAGAACACAGTAATACAAATAAGTATACTACAGGGAAATACAAAGCATTGTAATCCAAATCCATTATTGATTGGTTATGGGGTTTCTCTCTTTTTTTTTTTCCTTTTTTATTTCTCTTTTTTTTTAATTGGTTTTACACTTTGTGTCATTTTTTGTTGGTTGAGTTAGCGTTCATGATTTTTGCTTTCAGATGGTTACCAATCTGTAAGTCAGAAAAATTGCAATAAAACAAATAATGTGCAGCCTAGATCCAAGAGGCCTGATGATGTCCATGAAAAAAGCTCTCAATATGGATTTTAGAACATTTCTAAAAAACAGATGCAGAGATGTGGTACGTTGCTGAATGAAATATGGAGAGATCTAAGGGAGAAAGGACAGATGAGAAGCTGTTAAATAGCTATTAGGTGTTCATATACCTGCCTGTAGTTCTATTCTATTCACTATTTAGCCTGTCTGAACTTTCTAGCCTACATTTCACTATTTTTGCTCCCACCCTTTTACTTACATAACTGATCCACCCTTCAAACTATTCCTGGAATTTGTGAAAATGTATTATTTTGGGTAGAAATTAAGTCATCTGGAATGAAGGAATTTATGACACTATTGAATACAGGCACTGTATGACTACAATTAGAAAATGAAATGAAATTTCAAATCTTTTTTATTGCATTTACACTTCTGTCTCATGCTATCCTCACAAGTAGCAACAACACGGGAAGTAAAACATTACAAAGTGATTTCAGAAACTGTAGTCCCACTTTACTACACTGAAAAACCAAACTTCAGACCAGACAGGTTTTTTCCCTCTGGCATTCCAAAATTATGAAAGTAAGTTTGCCTGTCTGAGTATGTCAAGAGTAATGATGATCAATATAAAATGACTGTGCTCTATCTTGATTTTACTAGTATCTATAAAGTGTAGGTTAAGCCAGAAAATATTTGAAACAGCAGTAGTATGAAGACCTTGACCTCAGGTGATTATGCTATAAAACTTTGTACAATGTGCAGTAGATGTACCAAATCCAATTCTCAAATTTATTCAGAGGTATAAGACTCTGCAGAAGAACCAAGTTTTACAGCTTAATTGAAAGGAAAAGAAGTGTGGTCTCCTATAAGGAAAAAAAAAAAATCTATAGCAAGATTAAAATCCAGAAAATACTTTTTTTCTTTAAAAGCAAATTGAGAACCAGGTTTATTTTATTCTTTTTTCTTTTTCATGCACATCAGGATAAGAAAAAGTAAAGCTACATCTGTACACTCACTTCTGAGTGTATGTTGGTTGCACCATGGCAGACATTTAGAAATCTTGTGAATTGTTGTGAGCTTTGAGTACAGATCATCTGACCAATCAATAAGCTGTTGCATAGCATTAATTTTTTTTTACAATAAGCTGTTACCATACCTTGCATAATTTTTTCACATCCATTTCCATGTGTTTTGGCTAATCTCTAATAATAAAAACAGTTATTTGCTAAAAATTTCAACAAAACTACTCATCCACATTACATGCAAGACCACAGATCACATCTTAAAAATTTCAGTTTCCTTCTCACCAGCAACCAATGATCCAGGTCCGTGAATCACTATGAAGAAGGTCAACCTTTTCAACTCTCAGGCATATTCTGAGGTATTTTTTTCTTATGAGGTAGCACAACCAACTATGTTATTCTTAATCTGTATATATACAAAAAATAGTTATTCGGTAAAATTTTTACTTCTTTAGTCACTTCATGAAATTAATGATTTTGTACAAATGTTACAAAATATGAAAAAACCTGGGAAAAAAATAGCATTACCAGCAACTTCTTGCTGAAATTAATTACTGCCCTTTGCAAGAGGATCATGATTACAGTTATTCTGTTTCAAAGCACCTTTAAAAGAACACTAGTGTCCTACTATAAACACAGCCAATAGCCAAACTTTCAATTTTCAACTTTTTGAATTTTTTTTTCTATCTATCCTACTCCTTACTGATATTGGAATTTAATGTTCTATGAACGGATGCAGAGTGTTAGTCTCATCTTTTTCTGAGTCATGGCAGATCAAAACACTCTCAAAACTGGAGGCAATTGAAACATCTGTAGTGTTACAAGGGATACACTTCTAGTGGGCAGGCAATAATACATTAACCCATGGATTGTTTTTTTTTTTTAATTATTATTTTTCTTTAATTCACTGAGGATATGAATTTAATTTGATCTAAAATGATATTTTCCATAAATTATATAAAATTGTTGGATTAAATTATATGTAATCTATTACTGAAATTCAAACATGCATTTTCATGCAGAACACTTTGCTGTCACTTGCTACTAATCTGAAAAAAAAATCCCCACAATTTAACATTTTTAAGAGAGAACACAGTATCACTGAGATTAGCACATTGACACTCCAACCTAGAAAGAGAGGCACAGTTAATTTTTTTAAAAATATTTAATGTCAAACAAGATGATTATTTTTTCTCAGAATAAAAAGTAACAAAAGCAAAGAGTATACGGTAAGGTTGCCCTTAGCTCAATCCTTGCTGGATTGTTCACTTGGGGTACTGTTATATTTGGGAAACATTTTTTTTTAAGGATTTCTTGAACAATCTAAGTTAGAAAAGGAAGAGATAGACTACTCAATGCAGTCTATAATTAATCTTTAGTACTCGTCTTTTAGACTGCACTCATTATACATCACTGAGTTTGTATGTGTCATCTTGAAAAATCAGGTAGCATAAAGTAGGCGCTCAAAAAGCGATTGTTACAAAATGAATCGCTTTATACAGTTAGACCATCAATGCATTCAGGTTCATAATTAGAAGAACATTTTTAATATCAAACTAGTAAGTCTTTGGAAGTGCCTTCCAACTAACGTGCTGAGATCAAGCACAACTGTTGCATGAGTTTTAAAGGATGTTACCTGCCACAGTCTAAAGGAAGGCACATACTACATACTTCTGAACATTTTGGGCATATGAATTAATAGCATACAAATATCAGGTATAATGTACCCTAATTTGGTTCCTAATTCAGTGTTGTGCCTTGCATACCTCCTTTAAAAATATCTAATGAATTATTAGTCTTTGTATTCGGTTTACATGGCAAGGTTTTGGTCGCAGGGGAGCTGCAAGGGTGGCTTCTGTAAGATGTCTGAAGTTGCCACCATGTTAGGTAGAGTCAATGTCAGCAGGTTCCAAGATGGGCTGGACACCGGCCAAATGATGGTGGTAGCACCTCTGTAATAATGTATTTAAGAAAGGGTGAAAACTGCTGAGCAAGAGCAGCTGTGAGAGAGGAGTGAGCATATGGAGAGAATTAGCTCTGCAGAACTCAAGGTTTGGACATAAGGTTTTGTCCTTCTTTTAGCAATGTAGGCATAGCCAACATCCGTATGAACTAAGACACTCATACTATTTATTATACTCAGGTACAAAGAGGTGTAATATATCTCATATTGTTGATCAAAAATGAAGTTTTTTTATATGTCGCATGATGCAATTTTTGAATTCCTACTTTGTCATCAGAAAATTAAAAAAAAAATCAGATTATCAAAAAGTTATGAAATGCAAAAATTAAGGTTCCTTTAAGGGATTAGAAACACTGAAAATTAGACAAGATTTGAGGCAAAGAATTCCCAAATAGTAATCCCCTTTTTAAGATTTTTTTTAAAAATGGTGACTAAGACATCAATTGCTTTGCTATATTATTTTGATAGAATATTGCTTTGATATTCCTGCTCTTACAGAACAGGTTTTGTATAATGTGAAATTATTCATTTATTCAAACTTTTCCTAAAATGATTTTTTATTTCTTAGTGAATACCTGGCTCCAAAATATGGCAAGTACTCACATAAACCCACAATTTATTCCAGTTCTAAATACCTACCTTACACATGGCTAATTCCTTTTAAGTCAAAATCACAAACTAAAGGTTCTTTACTGGTACTTCTACTTCTACTTCTCCGTTACCATTCAACCTCATGTTTGTTGTTCTTATTCAGAAAGTGGATATGAAGCCATGTCTTTTAAACACTTTGTTTGTCAGGGTTAAAAAAAAACCCTACAGAATATATTTGACATTTTTTAATTAAAAACAGTCCAAGCTTTTTCTGTGAATTCTTTCATTGTTTACAGTCTTGTTGGCTCGACAAATTACTTCCTTTGCTTTCCAAAGCATACCCTTTGTCAATTGAATGTTTGTTTATTCTTCACTTTAATTAAAACTGGTGAACCTTGATTACTGGTATTTTTTGTTTTATGCACCATAATATGACTTCGGAATTTTGACAAACCAGAACTGAAATAATACAAGTTCTCATTGGTAAGGTGGATTGCTGGTGGAGAGCCAGTGCAGCTATCGCATCCAGGACATAAGCTGTTGTGTTTTAAGCCATAAATCAGCCATGCAGTTTATTCATTCACTTCCCCCTTTTTCTTCCTTCTGCTCTTGAAGGGATGGGAAGGAGAATCAAAAGAATGCAACTCCCACAGGTTGAGATAAGAACACTTTAATAACTAAGGTATAAC
>JAOEHY010050049.1:0-13797 GCA_025447955.1 Psilopsiagon aurifrons
CAGCAGTGGTTTGTGTTATACCTTAGTTACTAAACTGTTCTTATCTCAACCTGTGGGAGTTGCATTCTTTCAATTCTTCATGTAGCAAACTGTGTGGCTGATTTACGGCCTAAACCACGACACTCCATCATGTGGAGATAGTTTGGGTATATCTGTTTCTGACCTTCAGGACCTAGCAATGTAAATAGCATTGCCTGGGTACATTCTGCTGACAGAATTCAGTTTCTTTTACTGAGTGTTAGCATGCAGTTATAGGTATGAATTTAAACTGAAAATAGGAAATGAAGTTGTTTTTTGAATCCTTAAACCATTTCTAAGATCCTGATCTGTGAAAGTGTCCCTATATCTTTTAAATGAATAATAGCATATATTAATTTTATTGGAAAAATACTTTCACCACACATCCGATGAATATTCTAAGTATTATCTTTAAAGCTATTCTGACATTTGAGGAAAAATCTGGTCATTGAATATCTGATTTCGTTTTTACACATATTGATGCATATGTGTTAACTTTGTTATATATCTTTTAGCCAGAGGACATTAACTTTGTTGGTTTTGTTTTTTTTTCCCTCAGAGAATAAAGCTACTGAAGAACTTAAATGAAAAAAAAAAAAATCTGTTTTTTATTTCTCCTCTGCCTGCTTATAGAATGAGTATGAACCTGTTACATGCAGTGATAAATACAGGCAAGTGTTACATAGGGCAGAGGAAATGTGGCATAAAAGGAGAGTTATGATATTTTGGTGCTTTCTTCCAATGTGAATATGTTCAGACACACTTTCATTCCATGTTTCTTCCAACATGTTGTTACTACCAAGTTACTATTAGCCACATTCAGTGTGGGGGTTGAAGCATACAGATCATGTTTTTCCTTACTACTTTGCTTAGGGGAGGGCTGCTTCTCAATTCCTCATGCTTATTCTTCAAGCCACATCAAAGTGAATGGAGAGGGGAAGAAGAATATGAATTCACTCTATGCTAAAGCTCACACCAGGATGTTGTTATCTTTCTGAAATTCCCTTTTTAAACCAATTTGCTGGTGATGAGTATGCGTGGAAGTTAGGGGTTAGTGATTAAATAATCTCTGTAGTTTAGCAGAACAATTGCCCCCTTGCTTTGCCAGTGGCTTTCCTGCCACTTTCTACTCTTGGAGGGAAACCTAGAATGAGCCATTAATTACTGATAAAAATTATATTTGCTTTTTTGTTCTATTGAAACTTGCAAATCATTTTTTATTTAACATCTTCTGGAGATTAAGAGGTCATTAGAAAGTTGTAGGGCATTTTTGGCAATTGTTTTCTCTGTATGAGTGCCGGCCTACAAAGCAAACTTGTATATATTTTACTATTGTAGTCTCTTTTGAGAATTCTTTTGTGTGGGTTTCATTTTTGGGTGATGTGTTTGGTTTTGGTGGGTTTGTATATTGGTTTTTTTTGGTTTTGTTTTTTTTAAATTTTAGAACACAGGGCCAATCTTGTAAATATTATTTGAATCTAATAGTTGCATATATATTTTTTTTCTTGTTTTTATCTTGGGCGTATATCCAAAGAACCATGACAGTGGGTCTGTGTTTTTTCCTTTTTGTATAATTCTTTGTAAGATGTATTGTGCAATGAGTTTTTAAACAGAACTCCCCTCAGAATTAATGGGGTAGTCTACTTAAAATCAGTGTCACAGGATAGTCCTACATATTTGCATACCTTAATTATATAATTGAATTGTGCATCTTAATTATTACATGATTACATGCCTTAAATGTGTAATTGCAACTACTTATGCTAACTGCATGACCAAAAGCATGAAATTAGGGTGTGTAATTACAGTATATACAGTAGTTGAACAAGTGTGATTTACCTTTTGGTACACTAAATATAACTTTAAAATAAATAATAAATTTCACACTTTGCATAACATTATCTCCAAAGTTTATTTCGAGGAAGCTGGTAACAACAAAGCCAACAAATGCTTCATTTTTGTTTATTTGGGACATAGGTTTGTCTGACTTTTATACTTCATACCCTGTCAAGGGAGAAAATGATACCTGCTATAAGACAATGGCCCCAAAGAGTGATCTTAAATAATCATGAAAAATTACAAATAGATTTGTCACGATCTTCACCTATAATTTAAAAAATCTGTTTCATGAAACTTTTTATCTCTTTGGTATATGTTGCAATGCCGAAAGTCAGGGTTACTAGGGTCATGTGGAGAGACTAGCATCAAGTCAAAATGAGTCACCTGCTTTAAGCAGAGCTGAAATGCATTGTGCAGGTCAAATAAAGTCCGTATTTCCTACCATATATTTTAAGTAGTGGCCAAGTTAAAGAAAGACACTTAAACCTGTCTTTCATTGCACAGTCACACCAAAATAATGTCTTATCTGCCCTCATTATTCAGAGATGCTGGAGGTCATGCCTGACAATTTAAGCAGCTAGTGACTCTACCCATAACCCCAAACTGGTATGGTGAATAAAAAACCTGGGGGAGAAGAGGAGGGGACAAGGAGTTCCACTTGAAAAGCCTGTACTTTCCAGGAACTGTTGGCATCCTGGCTTTTGTTTCAGACAGGCTTTCACTTATAAGAAATCTTGTACCTTCTTACTCCATCATCTGTCGTCTCCACATAAAGATACTGTTGAATTCTCAGCTCTGCCTCTGCACAAAATGTTCTACAGGCTGGGATTTTCCCACCATGGAGCAGGCTGAAGCTGTAGGAGAGTTCTGTCCAGGACTTTTTGTAGAGGGAGTTCAGTCTTAAGGTCCAGCCTTGCTACCTATCTGGTCTATCTGCAAGATGCTTGGCTAATTCTTCAGCTTAGCTTTAAAATATTTTAAGATGAAGGCACAGATCATGTTCTACTACTATATAGTCTGTTTTGTTTTGGTTTTGGTTTGTTTGTTCTGTTTAGGTTTGGTTGTTTTTTGGTTTGTTGATTTTGGTTTGTGGTTTTTTTCAGACTGATAACTTTGCTGTTTCTGGTAATTTTCTGAGAAGTCTGTACAAACGGTAAACTTTTCAAAGGACATTTCTCCAAATATGCAGTGCCTCTTCTGGACTACAAACTTTGTATCTTCAGCAGCTTGATTTTTCTATGCCTCAATTTCTGATGTGCACAAAGACATGATATTCTTTTCTGTAATGCAGAGATGTTGTAAGAACACTGGAGATTGCATGGCCTCAGTAGGAGTTGTGTGGGTACCTTTTATAGGTAGGAATAAAATAGGACTGATTGCTAAGGGTTTCTTCTCTTTCTTCACACAATTGGAGGAGACAGATGCCGTTCCTGTATGAAGCGATAATAAGTTGATGTATTCTCTCTTCAGGCAACTGGCACCAGCCCTACCTCCTGCTGTTGACCAAGAGAGCCACTAACAGCAAGGACAGGTCTTCCCAGGGAGAAAGGGATAGGTTTGGAACCCCAGAATGGCAAAAATCAGTTTAACAAGAAAAGGCCAAGATCGGTCGTTTATTCAACAGGGCCATAACTTTGCTGTAAAGAAAAGGTCAGCAGGAAAATGATTCCTGCTGTGCTTTAGATCTGAAATGTTCCTTCATTTCTCAGCCCTGTGTGAGTGGATCTATTTGGGTATGCTGTCTTTTGTTTGTGAAAATTGTATGTCGAGTTATATAACATATTTCCTGGTTTTATCCAAAACCAAGATGATAATTGGTAACAAAAATTAGCCTGCTCCAAATTCTACATCTTCAGAATGCCTTAGTGATGCGGTTTAGATTGTATGACAGTAATGGTGAGGTTAGATATTGAAACAATTAAAGAACCGATTGTGCCATATTCAGTGAGATGATTGCTTAACTTAGAGCTGCAGGTTAAAAGATCTTTGGGTTGATGATTCACGATTTTTTTTTCTCATTGTTGTCCTGAGGACAATTCAGATATTTTAGTGTCCAAAGTAGGAGGTGTTTCTTAGAGCATCTACTGTAATTCATTGGTGTCCTCTGGGACTGATAGGCATGGGTTTTTGGAAAGAGCTCATAACTGGCTTCAGCTAGTATTTCTCCGTTTACTGTGCCATTATTTTAGAGCAAGAAACCAGAAGCACAGGCAGCAGGAATGTAAAAAGCATCATAGGGAGTTCAGATTATGAACTTTTTGGACTCACTGAATTTTCTGTTTGGGAAATTGTAATTTTTCTATTTGGAAGACTGTTTATCCCAAGTATCATTGTGATCCCCTGGGAAAACTGGGTGTGAAAGTTATTTGAAAAGTATTGATGGCAAAACATGTGGAGCAAGCACCACTGCTCTTGTCACCATGTGGGTATATTTCAGGAGCTTTTCTGCAAGGCCCATAGTTTTTGTCTAAGAAAGACTTCAAGTTATTATTAAAATCTGCTTCTTTTCGGTTAGCAAATACAAGGTCTTTTTTTTTTTTTTTTTTCTGTTTGAAGGAACTCAGGTTGCCTAATCACCCTCAGAATTTAAAAGAAAAATGCTTGTATTAAAATACACAACAAAAATGTGTACTAAAGGCCACATATAAGGGTCTTCTTGTATACTGGAAACTTTTGCAACAAAGCCAGGGGCTTGCAAAAAGATGTCAGGATTGAAAATGAAACTGTTCTTATAACTTAATGATTTTTCACATTTCCACAGATTCAATATACACTTCACGCTTTCAGGAGCTTGTTCTTCTTTTTTCCAATTCTGTGTTCTAAAATCACTTATATGTAAGAATATTAATTACAAATTTAATTATAAACATCCATAGAAGCTTTTTTCTTCTTTTGTGGCATTTTTGTAAATCCATGGTGATAATTAAATCCTCTTTGTCCATCATTATTGCTCCTGTCAATCTTATGTTCATAAATAACTATTAAACACCTTATGGGGTAAATGCTACAGTCTCCTGGCATAGGATTCCTCATTTTGCAGGTTCCTAAGAGAGTTTCATGCTTGATGCATATAAATCCCCGCTGAAATTTAGCTGGTTTAGGTTTATAATAGAACGTTTGCTTCATTTATGCTGTGGCTTTGGAGAAGACCACAAAGTCCTTTCCCATACTCAGTGAAGCTGGATTGGGACTAAGATCACAAAATGTGAAAAACTTCTTAATATAAATTAAGAAATAAATGAAAATAAGAGCAACACAGCCAGAAAACAAGACTGGCAAAATGTTCTTGCCACATGCTAAGCTTTGTAGGAGGTATATGAGTGGATTAAGACACTTCTAATTGCTTGACACTGGAAATCTCCATCTCAGGTTATAAAAAAAAAGAAAAGAAGATTTGGAAATTTTTATAACATTGAATTTCACCATTAATTAGGATGTGAGCCATGTGGTCCAGTAGTTAAGGCCAAGGGCTTGGCAATAAGAAGATCATGGTGTTCTAATTATGCAGGTTGGATAATTTTCCATTGTCTTTGTATTTGTTTATTTTATTCACATGTGTGCAGTGGATGCTTTAAAATGTAAAAATCAGACTTAAAACTTTGAGCTGCCTATAATTCTACATGCAGCCTCTGTATGGAGAGCTTATGTATATTTTCTTTTATATTTTTCATTCTCCCTTTTTTATCTCTCCTGCTCAGGTCTTTCAATAAAAATGCACATATAGAGACTTCTGTTCTCAACCTGCTGGACAGAACCAATCTCCATCTATGCATAGGAAGAAATGGTTTTTGCTCTCATGGTTATGAGTTTCCCAATGACCTGTTGCTGGCAGGGTTCATTTGAAGGTCCCTACTTTCTTTGCACATTTTAGCCTGAGTATCCGCACCAGTATTATGGAAGACCGCGGAAGACTTTGGCATACTGGCTTCTACAGAGGTGTAAGTTTCATGTTATCCTGGCCCACTTAGTGGATCATGAAGTATGGATTTAGGATCTAAATGTACTGCGGGTGACCCTCCTGAATTGTACTGAATTCTTGTAACTGCAGCCTCAAGAACGTTGTGCACATTCTTGATAGGATAAAGTGCTGTCTTCCTGTTGAGAGATGAACTGATATTAGTAAGCACAGAATTACATTTACATGAGCCTACTCCCTGTGGTCTGGAACCTTGGTTGCATTTTGCAAGTATCAACTTGTCATTCTCTTCCAATATGAGGCAGGATTGGGGAAGAGGACCTGTCTTTTTCCTGTTTTGGGAGAACATCCTGTTCGTGAAGTACCTTCTTCATGGAAATTAAAATTGATAATAATTTCTGCTCTGGTTCACAGGGTAGAACTTTGCCTGAATTCAGTGACACTTCAGTTTTCTTGTTCGTGATGTGGTGATGAACACAGTGGGAGTTGTGAATCAAAGGCAGCCAGAAGAGGTGGAATAGACTGAAATAATTTAAAAGTATAAGTACTGTGCTTCACATCAGGAATTGTGTAGGGACATTAATTATTATTATAATCAAATAATACAGGTCAAAAAATAGGTCAGAGAAGTAACACATCACAAGTGCTCTGTACAGAGTGTCGTGGTAAGCTTGCTCCAAGAACACACAGTACTGTTCAAATTAATTGAGAAAATAGCTTGATACTTCACAGGTTGGAGCAGCCAGATCATTCTAAAGCAGTGATTATCTTCCCTGCTACAAAGTATGTTTAATTTCAAACTTAATTGTATCCACATTTCCGTTTCTAGTTAATCTAAATATAGAAATGCTGTAGTAACTGAACAGTGTGTTCTGTGAGGAAATAAAACATGGCACAATTCCGTGGCACCAGAGTAATCTGATTAAAGATATGTTTATGTAACACAGGTCTTTAAAAGTTAACTAATTTCCCATATGCTTACTATTCCTGTGATGCACTTCAGTTTTAAAGGAGAGATGAAAATCTTCATCTTGCTTGTTTTATGCTTTGGGATTTCCCCTCTCTCTAGTTTGTCATGGAATTGATGGAGGTGATTGAAAACATAGTCACCCACTTGATAGTATATGCTTTTGAATAGGATAAGAATCCAATTCTTACTGCGAAATAACAAAACCTGGTATGTGCAAAAGGGTTTACATGTGCTGATCTTCTTGTAGTTAACAAGGTGTACTTCTGTATTCTATAGCATGTTTCTGAGAGGGTTCCTACAGGTGGCCGGTATTCATAAGAAGGTCAGAATGGCCTGTAAAAGGTTAGGGCCTAGTTTTCTCACCTATGGTTTTGCGTGCACTGAGCTAAAGGGCTGTGACTGCTCTAAGGCTGTGCATAATTTTTCATGTATCTGAAGTGCACTGAAAACCAAGGATTTATCTGTGCTCTCTGTGACTGACCTCTGCCACTGGTTTGTCAATTTTGTTGCTGCTGTGCAAATATGTAACCTTATAAAATTCAAAAACTAGGAGCAATGCATGGTAGAGATAGCTCTGTATATTTCTTTTCACCTAAAAGAAAACCTTTTTTAACAAGCAAGCTGGATTGCTCTGTTTTGTTCTGGGTTGTTGTTTTTTTTTTTTTTTTCATCTGGAAGTGCTGCACATGCACTGATTCTGATGGACAGTACTATGATGGATATTTTTGAGGTTGATTTGGAAGTCCGGACCAACCAGCATTCATTTTCTGAGAAGGAAAATGGGAAAACTGTAATGTTGACCTTTATTTTTAGTAATACCAATATGACACAAACCACAGTTGGATCTTTAATATGGTTTTGGGCTTGGAGTTAATTCTAATATTTAGATACTCATTGATGGAAACTGAGTGCACTGAGGAAACCTTGTTTATAAACTCTCTCTGAGGAATCCTCTGTTTCCACTTGATACAAAGCCAAGATATAAATTTATTTGTTTTACTTAGCAGTCTCAAGCAGAGAAACGAGCTTTTATATTTTCTTCACAGCTGAAATTCTTAGTCCTGGTGACATCCACGTGGTGGGCTGAATGAGAGAGATCAGCTAGAGAGAGACAGGATGGTGGAATGGAAGATCCAGAGGCAGAGCTGAAACAGGAGAGTTGATAAATGATGGGGTTCATTTCATTCAGTAAAACATACTTAGGGGAAAAAAAAAAAAAAAACCAACTTTAAAATTCTGACATAGAAATTCTGGTTCTCCTAGGAAAAAAAATCGCTTCTGAAAACTGATGTGAGTTCTTGAAAAGATGCACCTTTTCCTTTCAATAAGCAAACCAGACTTAAAATTGTTTACTAAGAAGAGAGCACCACCTTGTGTTAATAAGTCACTACATCTCGTAAGACAGGATGTGAACGTTCTCTTGCACAATTGAATTGAAGATGATGTACATTTTATTTTTATTTTTTTTAAATCACGTAGTGGTCTTGCGCTTATGCTGTAGAATGCAGGTGACTTTTTTTTCCCCCATTATTTAAGCTTTATTTCTCTTATACTGTATACAGTCGTCTTGTGAAGGAGACAAGTAAGAGTTTGAGATCTCATCTATTGTCTCTTATACAAAGCTAAACTGATCATGTTTCATTTTTTGTGAAGCAGAATATTCTCACAACCAAATTATCAGAGCCAAGTTTCTTTTTTTGCTTGTTTGTTTGTTTTGTGTGTGTGATGGTGAACATTTCATTAACTTAATTTGCAATTTACTACAGGACCTTAATCCATAATATTCTCATTTTGTACAAATAATCTTTGATTTTTTACAGATGGATGTGTATTGTGATTAGGAGCTTTTTAAAAGGAACTTAGCTCTCCAGGCTCAATGAAAACGAGCCAGGAGAAAAGTATTACCATATGATAGAACCAGTAGAAAATGAAGACTAAATTTCTGCATTTCTAAGTTTGAATACGAATGTCTGACTCTAAACTAAAATCGGATTGTAAGTAAGTGGGGAAATAATATAAGAAGGAAAAATATGCCTCTGAAGACAAAGAAAGCTGAACTCTGAAGAGTTTAATGTATTTTCATTAAACCTATTCCCCTATGAATGAAACAAATATATGTGGTGTGAATGAAAAGCAGACAAATATTCTACTTCCAGGAACTATGCTAGAGATGTAGTTTGAAGCTCTAACATACTTTTCAGATTCCTTAAAAGGGTAGCTAAGCTTCAGAAATAATTATTTGGTCTCGGAGATGGAGACATGATATATAACATGGTGCCCAGCAGCGAATACTGCATGTGTATACAGTCTGGATCTGTATGTAGTTATGCAGCTCTTGCTTTGAGTATTTGCCCTGAGCCATATAAACTAACCACAGTGGTTGTCAGTCTACATATGTGTTCCCTGCTGTTCCCAGAATCCCGGCATGTGTTCCCAACATGTGTTCCCAGGATATTCCAGCTGTATACTATCAGTTCTGCTCTGAATTCTGTGTAATACATCAGGTAAAGCCTGTTTTCCCACCATGAAGGCACGGTAGATTGATGCTTTTGGCAAAAGGAGACAGAGATGCTGCAGATTTGGCAAGAACTCAGAGTTAGTTCTGATGCCTGGCTTAAAGATATCATGGCTACATCTTTAAAAGTGCAGGAAATTCAAGTGTCCTGTACGAAACACCATCTCCAGCAGTGCCTTTGAACTTCCTGTGCAAATGTGTCATAGATGCCTGTTTTCAGGAAATGCATTGAGTCAGGAAGACATTGACTTAATAACACTGGTTTAGATCAAAAACTTTTGAAGAACCAAGGTGTAACAAAGCATTTCCAATCCAGATTTTTAGAAAAATTTCAGATAAAAATTAACTGATTTCCATAAAATCCCCTCATTCTACTAGTTTGCTTTAGTACTAGAGTACCTCTAGAGCTTTAGAGTTTGTTATTGTTGATTATCTTAACATAAAGGCGA
This sequence comes from Psilopsiagon aurifrons, assembly GCA_025447955.1. Taxonomy (NCBI): domain Eukaryota; kingdom Metazoa; phylum Chordata; class Aves; order Psittaciformes; family Psittacidae; genus Psilopsiagon; species Psilopsiagon aurifrons. The sequence continues at coordinate 9,708 of JAOEHY010050049.1, forward strand.
TCTTTTTTTGTTCGTCTGGTTTTGGTTTTTTTGTGGGATTTTTTGTTGTTCTTTTCTTGGGGTTTTTTTTGTTGTTTTTTTTTTTTTTTTTTTTTTTTTTTTTTTTTTTTTTTTTTTTTTTTAAAAACTGGTTACAGCTATACACTGTAAGAGTCCAAAGGGGAGGAGCATAAAGACACTACATGTTTGTTAGGACACTGAGAAAGTATCTGTGGGGAGTGAAGGTCAGTAAGGAAAGTAGAACACATATTGTCTTGGACTTAAAGAAAATTCAAATCAGAAACCCCTATACATATTTTTTATATGTATGTATGCTTTGAAATCAAGATACTTTTTCTCTCAAGAAGAAAAAGAATTTATAATGCTGTTCTAGTTATCCTGAACTTTGGAATCAGCAGTTCTTTCCAGTATGAAACATGTGAGTAGTGCATATGGAAGGTAAACTCTTCAAATTAGAACTGTTTTGATATTTACTGGGGGGGCGGGGGGATGGAAACTTTTCATTAGCTAAACCTGTCTCAAGTTTCCTTTGTAAAAGGTTTCTCAGGTCTGGGACCGTCAGAGTCTGAATGACAGTGTAACAAGGTGGCTATGGGATTTCCATGGCATGTAGGAGACAGGGATTCATTTTCTGCTCGCAGCAGGAGAGATGAGTGAGTGTGCTGACCTCCAGTCTCCACACGGAAATGTCTCCTTTTTATCTCTTCTTGTCTCCACCCTGCTTTGCTCTGGTGGCATATCTATTTCTCCAGGTAAAAGCACTATGAGGACCTAGTATGGAGAAAACATTTCAAGAAAATGAAGGGGAGAAAAATCGTCTTCCCAGGCAACTCTATGTAGGATGTCTTCCACTACTACTCAGTTTTACAGCACAAATAAACCAGTAATGTAAGCAGTGAGTAATGCCTTCCTTGTGTGGAACTTTGTATCTTCTGTTCCTTGCAGAGATGTGCAAAACAGCACAGGACACAGAGAGCTTCTTCCCAGTGGTAACTGCCATCTTTTTACAGTTGTCCCAGCATGTGCTCATGATATAGCACAGCTAGGGAAGTATCTGGAATTTCTGGGATTTATTCCTGATCAAAGCTGTGTACACAGCTTACTAAGCAAAGATGAGAAAAAAATGTATTGTCTGGTGAAGAATATCCCCCAGGAAAGCTTGTGCAGATGGAGCATGTCACCTGGACTGCTCCCCTAGCTTGGCACACTCCATGTGGAGCTGTGAGGCTGCATCCCCCTGCTATACTGTCTGCTGGAAGGAAGAGCTGTTTATGGTGTTCCCAGGCCACATTTACCCTGCAGAGCAAAGAAGAACTCAGCCACGTGCTCCCCAGGTCCCTTTGTCCACATGCCTCATCATTGAGGGAGCTATTGTACAGCAGGCTGGGGCTGGTCAGGTTGGCTATGGCTGCAGCATGTTTGTTCTTCCCTTTCTCTTTCCTCTGTCTATTCTTAATTTTCTGGGACAGGAAAGCAGTTCTCTACCCTCCACTGCAGTTCTGGCACTCATCTCACCTCTAGTGACTCTCAAAGTTTACATTAAGGATGACATTTTTTTGGCTGGCATTTGGTCCCAAAGGTCATCCTTCATTCCAGTGGTTTTATCCAACTAGCTCTTTCCTTGAAAGGTAACCTTTCCTGTTTTAGCAGTATGTGTTTTCTTACCTGTTGTTGTTTGCAATGCTAATGCTTCATTGTAACTGCAGTTAGTATACCAGGGCTGACAGTGATGGGATACTATAAGGGAAGTGAAGTAAATACACAATTTTGAGGTTATGTTACACTGTGTGTAGATATCCCAGTGTTACCGGGTTTAGTTCGTCCTGCTAAACAAGGATCCCTTTTGACTCTCCTAACTTACAAAACCTGTTTGAATGTGGAAAAAGTGGATGCTACCCTGCACTACACTATCTCAACATACAAGCAGTTCATTAATGCTGTTCGCAGTATTCGCATTCCTTCCTCCATTTTAGGCTCTTGTTCTGCTGTGCCCAAGACTGTCAACAGTTGAACATCTCAGTGACCACCATTTTCCTTATCTTTATAAATATTTGAGTGTTTCCCTTTAAAAGTGCATCTGTATTTAACTATTTACTTGCCTGAAAATTGTAGACTAATCCTTAAACATTTCCTATTCTTCCTGTTCAAAATTTTGTGATAATTGTGCTTTCAGTCACTGCCTGCCTTCATGGGTTGCACCCTTTCTTGTATGATTTCAAGAGACATTCAAGAAACAATAATTTGGAAATTCATTACAATGCCAGGGTTTATATGCTCTCATTAAGCATTAATTGGTAGTTGATGGCTATTGCTATTTTTAACATCATTAGTTCATAGCAATGTAATTAGTGATGCTAAGTACAGGATCCGCATTAATAGCATTACTAATTGTAAATCTGGAGATAGAAACACAAGATGACTGGTTAATTTCTAGGCAATATCTCATGATAATTGGCTATAGGACATTTTTGCTGAAGTAGAAAGGTAAATAATTTAAAATCTTTTCTTGTAGTTTGCGCTGTACTTCACAATACTAGTATAGTCTGTTGCACGCATTTTAGTCTTGTGAAATACAATATCATTAGTATCTCACAGCCTTCGCAGTTATTGATTTTCATGCTTCTCAACTATTTTATATATATTAGCAACTGTGAATTAAGAAAGAAGCAGAAGCAATAAACCAGCAACTTTAAGGACATCTGCCTGAGAAACTTGGGTTTTGCAAAGCAGTGTCATATAAGCAGAAAACAGGAAATTTGAAATAGATTTATAAGATTTTAATTATATAATGCATAGATGGCATATGCTTACCAATGCTGCTTGCTTTATTTTATATTTTTTTAAAATTAGTTTTATATTAGCCAGCAAATAAATTTGGTCTCATTCTGGGTATTAATAATACAGTGATTGCAATATTTTAATTCTATTGAGCTAGATTTTAAGCAATTTTTGCTTCAGCAACTATGTGATAGGTCTTCAGATGTGAAAGTTCCTATGTACAGATGTTCAAAGCTCTTTTCCACATCACTGTACAGGCTAGCATAGAGCCTTTCCCCGGTTTAACTGAGGACCCCCTAAATATTGAAAGAGAAGTGACAAATAGACATGATCTTTTCAGCTCCCAGCAAGTAGGAGAACATGTCTTGATTAGATCCTGAGTTATATAAATAGTATGAGAACTGATATTAGAGAGGGAATGGATGTATGTGAAAGTGAGGCTGAAAAAATTAATGATGCATCTTTACAGCCTTACTGAGACCTCATTGATTTCCATGGAAACCTTTTCATTGACTTCAGTGGGACTCTTTAGTCTGATGCTAGAAAGGGTGGTTGACAGCGAGGTGCATGCTCTGGTCTCCATTCCATTGTGCTCAACAGCATTGCCTGCTGCTCAGTGATGCTTTACGTTCAGTGGATTTTAACTGCTTCCTGATTGAAAGAGGCTTTAATTTGGAGACATTTTCTGTGGTTAGGTAATACTGATATATGCCTCCATGCCACAGCATGTAAGCTAGTGGTATTACTATAAATACAGATACACTATAGATAAACCAAGAAATCCAGGGAAAAGGTTAAGCTGTCAAGCTCCATCCCAGCAATTTTTCCCAGAGGTATCTTTGCCCCTTCTGACAACAGTGAAATTCTAGGAAAGCAGTACAAAGCCAGCCTCGCCCTCCAGAATTTCTTTTTCTAAGGATTCCTTCCCCCGACTGAAAACAAATTTGTTTTCTGTGAATAGGAGAAACAGTCTGTGTTTCTTGATTTATTTAATACCTCTCCCCCACTGTCTTGTATCATCTGATTTGATTACTTCCAAGATGAAGACCTGAGAATAGGGGAGAGCCTTATCATGGTGTCCTGGGTTCAGCAGTAGCAGTCATTTTTCTCCTTCTTAGTAGCTGGTGCAGCGCTGCGTTTTTGACTTTTGGCCTGGGAACAGCGCTGATAACACCAATGTTTTCAGTTGCCGCTCAGTATGTTTAGTCTGCCCAAGGGCTTTCTGAGTCTTATGTTCTGCCAGGGAGGAGGGGAAGCCAGGAGAAAGCAGAGACAGGACACCTGACCCAAACTGACCAAAGAGGTATTCCAT
>JAOEHY010050050.1:0-36627 GCA_025447955.1 Psilopsiagon aurifrons
GAAATCATCTACCCGGTGTACGTAATGTTTATCACGACTAGCTTCAGGATCATTCTTTCCCCCTACACCTTCCCCGGCGCCTGCGGCACCTGGAGCGGACGCTGCGCCGCTCCCTCACCGGCTGACGGGGGGCGCGGGTGCCAAGGAGCCCCCGCGGGGCTGCGGGAGTCGACCCGACGGTGCGGCCGGCGCTCGCAGGGGGGCCGCGCCGTTCGCCCCCCTCGCCCGCCCCACTGCCCTACTGGGCGTCCGCGGCCTGGCGCTGGCATTGGCGCTCACTGCGGAGCCCCGCGGCCCGGTCGGGCCAACGAACAAGTAAATTTGGAAATTACCTCATGGTCCACGTATGGTTTTTCCTCGGTTCAGCACTCTTGGGCCAAGTCTACCGTGGAAATGAGTCACGTCTCAGTGAGTGTAGGTCCTCTTGTCTCCTCCATGCCGGGGGCTCAAAGCATGGCTAACCCACAAGCACAGAGACTACTATCCCTGAAGATGTTCCCCTGCTTTCCCAACTGCAGAGCCCATTGCTCTATGTCACCTACTAAAGCCTAGAGACCTTGTGGAGGTGATGTGCTTGGAGTCTTTGGTAACACATAACCTTGAACCTGGAAAACCATCCCAAGATCCAAGTTTGACGTCTAAGATCAAGTTTGACATCTGAGGCAACAAGCCCTTCTAGGCTGCATGTAGATCCCAGTATGTCCAAGCGTAACCAGGCACTTGACAATGAGAGGCTTGGGAAGAAAGTGGGTGTAGCATCACACAACAAGGCTCCAAATGTGGAACAGGAGGAAAATGGAGATGCATCACCGGCAGGGCCCAGCCTCTAAACACGTTTGTCTGATCAGAAGCTAAAGAGAGAGCAGTATCATAACAGCATAACAGCAGCAAGATGTAGACCCCAAGCAATGGAGGCAGTGCCAAGCCTCTATCTACCTGCTGTCTGAGAGATAGAGGTGTTTTGTGAACTGGACTGACTTAAATTTACATCAGGTCCTTCATTTTTAAGTTACGGGCATGACTTTGATGGAGGGCATGGCAGGGCAGAGGCCCAACATTTTACAGAACAATATGCATGGGAGGTCATTGCTGTGTACACAACAGTGACGATAACCTTTCCATCAGGCTGTTCCATGGTGCTCTGAAGGAAACACTCAAGACATGCAATTCTTCACAGAGCATTGTTAACTTTCCTACTCAGTGACCTTACAAGAGGCAATACTCAGCGTTGTAAAAATTCCCCAGAGTGTATCCGCTAGGTATGAGGAGGGGCTGCTACACCCACACAAGAACCTTGTTACAAAGTAGAAGTCATACAATTCTGGCATCTTATCAGAGCAAAGCAGCGTGTTTAGCTATGGCGGTTGCTTTAATCTTTCTTTCTTTTTTTTTTTTTTTTAAATCTATTTAAAAAGTGCCAGTACGTAACATTTTGTCATTTGCCTAGGCAGGATAAGCCGTTTGTTACTCACACGGAGCTCTGCCAGTATTCATTATTCTTGGCTTGCAGATCTCTCTGGAACTCCAAACCCAGCACCCCATACAAGCCTAGCAATGTACCTTAGTCCTAACCCTCACCACTCTGCTATCCCAGTCCTAAGCTTTGCCAGCTCTTCTTCAATATGACCTGCGGTATTCTCTGATTTTCCATTTCAAAGTCTCTCTGATCCACACCTGAACTTCTGCCATTCCACATGACACGAGCAGAGAGACCTGGAGGGGAAGAGGAGGGGGAGAGCTGGGAAATCTGAATATGAGTGTCCTTGTGTACATCAGGATCAGCTCTGTTGAGGTTGGACAAGTTATACTAGTGCACACCTGACATCTGTGAAAAGACAGGCAGAATCTAGCAGAGCTTTGTTGAGGCGGTGATCCCACCACTGAAGTACCACATCACCTCATAATTGAATCTTGATTAAATTCCAGCCCAGATAACAATACCCCACTTGCCTACATTCCACTCTCCAATTTCATAGGGAGTTTTTTTGCATCTGACCTATTTTGTGTGATGCCTTCATGTGTTTTTTATCACTTGCAATTTAAACATGACTGTCTTTGGGGTGTTTTCCACAGAAAACCCCACAGACACCAGGATCCCTCTGCTATATAAATGCTCGTTACCACCATGAAAAAAATATTGCTTTCTTTTTTCCTAACAAAGAACACTGGAAACCTACCCTCCAATGCCTATGAAACCCTGACACCAGTAGCATCTAAAGACCAAGTAAAAGTTCCAGAGAGGGTCAGAAATTCCCAGTAAGTGAACCTTTTGAGCCCCTTATGGTCAATAGCTGTTTATAACCTTGCAGCATGTACTTCCAGCTTTGACCAACATTCCCATGGCCTGGTGTTCCTCTGTGGGGACACACATTTCCTTTGCAGACAGTAACTGCCTTGTGCAATAATCAGGCCAGAAGAAACTCCCTAGCCTGGTCTGTGTATCACAATCATTACATTTCACTGAGCTGTTCTGAGCTCAAAACTGTCAAAAAGCACCATCCGGGTGGCTAGAGGACATCCAGCTCCAGTTTAAAGACACCAGCAAGAGAGAGAATACATGTCTGTTCCAGTGGTGAATCACCTTCACAATTGAAAATCCATGTCTAACTCTTCGGCATACTGTGCCTGTACTCCAATTGGTATAGGTGCACGTTATTGGTATGTCATCTTCAAATTAAAATCTAGGTAAGTAAAGCAAATTACTGAAACAGAAACTTTTGTGGCACTAAATTTTTTGCTAACACTTTCCAGGTTGCTGGCAAATGGGAAAAACCTGCCTTGGTCATCAGTAGCATTGCAGAAGTCCTGATGAGCTGACAAGAGGCTAGTGTCCAAGCATAAGAGCAATTGGGTGCTAACCTTCTTGCTTGAGCTCTTCTGAAAATCCCTGCCATCACTCTGAGGACGTAGTGCCAAATGCTGGGCTGGCATAGTGCCACTTCAGTCACTGGTGTCTCACCAGCAAAGAACTTGCCCAGGGTGTTTAACGGAAAACTACAAAGAAAGAGGGGCACAGAACTAGAAGAGAAGTTGTTCTTCATGTCCAGGCATTTTTATGCCAGGCCTAACATTCAGATCCTTCTGAGGAAGATGTAAGCCCAACTGTAATGAATTCAACTATGCAGTGCTGCTGGAGGTAACACTGAAATTGGTACCGTTGAGGCATGTTTTGTATACCAGATGCAGTCTACAACTTGCGCCTCCAAAGACTTACCCCAACATGGGCCTGTATGTGTTGATGATTAATATCTTGTTGCTATGGTGCATGCATATCATGCACACCACCACAAACCCATGGCACAGGACGTATATATTGGTGGTCTTGACAACTATTCAGGGAGAACTGTTTGATTGCTTTGATTATTTGCCTCTGCATCTACTTGTCTTGTCCTCAGACAAGTTTCAGAAGATTGCTGTCCTCTTTTGAACAGTATTGGCACCCACAACAGAACTGTCATGGGATCTCTATGCCACAGCCTCCACCAGGGAATGTATCCCCTCTTGCACACATTTAGCAGAAATGATTACTCACACTTTCAGGGAAGAATACTCTACTGCCTCCAAATATGAGCTAATTGCATTTAGGGACCAAATTAATGTTACTGGTTCCTTTTTAAAGTCAGCGCATGCACTGCAGCAGATCTAGATTTAGTTCACTTTTTATCATAAAAGAAGTAAAGAAGAGTATGGGAAATTTGGTGTGAGATTGTTGTCAGTTGCAAAATGCAGAATTTAGAGCACTTTTTTGTAACATCTTGCCTATTAAATCATTTGGATAATTATAATCAAAGAATTATCCATTGCTGCCAGGCTTTGGTAGCTGAGAAACTGAAGCAGTGGAGGAGCCTTTTTTACTGTGCTGACACCTCTAAATTTCCATACAAAGGTATGCTCAGGGCAGCCCAGAATAAAGACAAAAAACCCACAGTTGAGCACACTCATGCAGGCTGGAATAGCAGCCACAGGAGAGTCTGTGCTGTCACCCAAAAGTGGGGTAGAATACATTTTCCTTCAGCTACCCAGACACAAGTTGAATTTGGGGGCAGTGGGAAGGAATAAGCTTGATTCATAGTGATTATGAGGCTAGAAATCAAGAGTCATTGAGCTTGAAAGAATTCATGTCACAGCATACAACCATTTTACAGTGTCATCCCATTGTCAGCCCAGATGCTGCTGGTGGCAAAGTATTCACACTTATTGAGATGTGGAGACACACTGCTATTAACATGTCTCAGGGTGTACTTGCTGGATTATGTCAGCAAAATGGACACTCAGCTTCTTATGAAAGATATATGCCTGAATGAAACAGAAACCCTGTTAGGAATAACAAATGTCCTATTGAGCTTTTCACCCTCAAAGCTCTTTGCAGAATGTTTACTTGTACTTGGGCAAAAAGCTTTGTTAAAAATATGACAGGGTTGCAAAACCTTTTCCAAGAAATCCATCCAGAGTCTGCCACCACATTCATGCTTCATATAGAAATTCTGTGCTGACCTTTTGTATAGAAAGTATATTGAATTGTGTGGGTCCTGGCTGCACTTTGGTTTCCTAAAGAGTTGCTAGTAGTTCTGGTTAGTTTCCCATCACTGCCAAACCCACATCTCTCACTAGTGTCTGTCCATCTGATCCCAGCCTTACCTTCATGCCCTTATGTTATTCCACCACAGGAAGAGGCTGTTGGCCATACACCAGTATCATTATGAAAACAAAACAAAAAAAAGAGTGCAGTAAAGTGCAAGATGCAGTAAAGAGGCAGTAAAGCTCATTTGAGCTTCAGTATGTATTTTTGTCTGCAGAAGCACATACCTAGATTCAGGGATGGAACCTCTAAAACGACATGGCTGATGTCAGTAATCTGCCAGCTCCTTGAAAGCAAGGATATTCTCCTTTTCTGCATTTTCACTCTTGAATGTGTTTTGTAAATTCTAGGATATAATGTTGAGAATTGGTATGAGATCCGGTACAGTGTGGTCAATGACAGGTATTTATGTGGCACTGGAAAATTAAATGACTCTTCAAATAATCTATTATTATCAGATTTCTGATAACAAATATCTATAAATTATCAGATTTCTAATGTTTGTTGTGCACTTTTTAATTTTGTAAAGTAAATAAAACATCACTCCAGGCTCCAAAAAGAGCGCCAAATGACAATATCTGTAACTTTTTGAATCTTTAACAGTACTTAGCGACTTGCCAATATTTTTTTCCTTTCGAGTCAGCTATGAGATTGAAGTTGGGTTGGACTCCATATGGACTCCAGAAGAGAGGAGCTCTGTTCCAAACTCATTTATCAATCTTATCAAGGCAAGGATTCCTTCTGCTCATCCTGTCTACCTGGGTGGGATAGCTGGAAAGTGGGTGGGGAAAGAAATACCTCCGCACTGAAATTTTGAGGACTGGGTACTCTGGGTTGCAAATGTGATGGAGAGCAGGTGGTGAATCTGCCATACACAAGCACTCATGTGGAGTGGACGCACCATCAAAAGAGCAAAAGTAGTGAGTATAAGGGATCATGCCAGGGCACATGGAAGGCAAGGTCTCGTGCCTGACCTCCCTTCCATGTGATCCTCCACCAGCACAGGCAACAGCAAAAAGGAGGAGGATCAGCTGAGGATCAGGCCCTGTGCGCCTGTCAGCAAGTCATGACATTGGGATTGTTTTTTCATCACTTGAGCACTTTTAGCTTGTCTCAGAGAGATGCTTAGATGAATGGAATAAAGCATTTTGTGTTGCAGGTTGGAGCTCCCCTCATTGGCCTCCCTCCATCATCAGTCCTTATCTTCACAAAACTCAGAATCAGAATTGTGACCTAAATGGCTTGAAAGCAGCTCAGAAACATCCTTCAGCAAAGAAGCCCTGGCATCATATTAGACACTCTTAATCTTCCAAGCTGGGGAGGCAAAATGGTGACAAAACAGCAGGACACAAATTTCAAAATGCCTTGATCCTGCAATTTTTCACCAGGGCCAAGTGTAACACCCGTTATCAGACAGGCAAAGTTTGTTTATTCTTCCCTAGCAGTTTCTTAGCACTGATTTAGGCTTCACACTGACACCAACAAAACTGCACTTAAATCACAGCCCTGAGAACGAGCTACACGTATCCAAAGCTGAGCAGAGTTCAAACCTCAGCCCTGTGCTGATACAGAGTCTTTTCTGTTTTAAATTGCCCACCCACTCACTATTCCCAGCTGCTGAGCCACATAACGTTCAAAGACCACACACAAGGTGCAAGAGCAATAGAGGCCTGTTGAAAATTAAAGTGCAACAGCTTAGGCAAGAGGATAGGCTTCAGCACTGCAGCCTAGAAAATGGGGGCAAGGAATGAGGACAGAAGGGCAGACAGAGACCGTGGGAGATCCATACAGAAAGTGATGGGAATCTATACCAGAGTGTATTTTACAGAAATCCCCTACCCTCAGCTCACAGATCAACAGAGATGCAGAGCTTCCTGCACAAAGACAGGCAAGCTCAGAAAAGGAAGTGATGCTTTCCAGAGCCTAGAGATGACACAGGTCCAAGGGTTTGTTCTCAGATTTTAGTAGGCTGTTGATGTGCTAAAAGGACATGGTCAAAACACCTGACTATGTCTTATTTCCCCCTCTTGAGCAAGTGTCAAGCAGTGTAAGAGCCTTGCATGAATGTCATGCTTTCTCCCACAGTCCTAGACAGACAGAAAAACAAAGAGTTTTGGTTTCTTCTCTCCAGTGCTGCTGCCAAAGGGACCTTGCTTTGAAAAGCACTTGTTTGAACGCTGTATGGTAGTTTCACCTATCCTTCTTCATCCCTTTGTAAGAGTACATTACCATTGAGAACTAGAGTGTTGCAACACCCCTCAGTAGTGACACAAAGAGAGGAGCAGGTCAGCACCATCATATACCGCACTGCAGCACCCCCACTTTTATAAAAGAGTGGGGCCCTTCTGCAGACCCCTAGGCCAGGATTCACAGGGTCCAAGGCAAACTGGTGAAAATCAAGCTTATCCTGAGCATGTCTGCTCAGATGATGCAGATGACTGAGTTTGCTAAGAGTTTGCACAAAAAGAGGCTATTCACCCCAAGGCATTTTTAAAACATTCTTAAGTTTTGTCCTGTTGCTTCTATACATAAAGAATGTGTGTTTATACATCAAGATTTTGTGCTTAGTCACTAACCAAGGCTAAATACTTCAAGGCTGAGTCAAGCTGTGCTCTAAATGTGGGCTATTTTACCCATCACTAAATGGAACAGCTTCACTGCTGAGACAAGGCAATGTTGTAACAGCACACGGCGCAACCCAGCAGTCGGAACAAGAAACAACGAAGGTGGTTTTTAACAGAAAGTGCTCAGGGTGTTTGAAGAGGCAGACTGCCAAGGCTCTACGGGTATCATCCTGCTCCCTACTCCTCAGCTAGGACAGCAGCTCAGGAGAGATGAAAGAAGGAAAGATGAAACACAACATGCCATGAACTTTCTTACTGCAACTCTGATTACTGCTAGCGAAAGAAAGCAAGCCAAGGAGACACTGGAAGAAAAGACTCAGTCAAGCACCCCATACCAAATACTCTGAAATGGTGGTTTGAACCCAGAGCCACATATGGTAGCTAGCATATGTGCCTATACTGATCTAAACTAGAACCACAGATACAAAAGTCCTTGCAGCATTTTAGGCTGTTACGTTTGATCCCAGATTTGGCCTTCAGAACACATTCAAAAGTGAACAAAGCAAAACATACCAAGGCTGGGATTTTGGTAGTTAACGCTGTTGCTCTATTAATTTCACTACCTTCTTTAAAAAATTGTAAACGTAACAAAAAAATATAGGCATACATACATACCACTTCCTTCTTCTGACCCCTGTCAGAAACTTGGTGCAGGAAGAAATCTTCCAGCACACAGTCGCCTGCGACCACCTTTTTGAAATATCTCACTGTGATACGTATCAACCTTTTCCTTTTGATTGATAGACCTTTCTAGGGAAACTCGGCAGAACAGATGTGTGCGCATGGGTGTCATCAAATGAATCTGAACGCTCTTTCTCCCCCTTCACCAACCCACCCACAGATTTATAAAGTTATTCCGGAAGACATGTGAATCCTAAATAATGGAGGAGGGGAGAGAGGGGATTAAGGGACATCTGAAGAAAGTAGTATAAAATTGCACCGAAAGCAAAAATCCTCCCACCGTAGCCTACCCCTGTCCACCCCTGTGTCAACAAATATGCAACCAATTAATGTAATTGCAGAGTTATTTATGGCACACAGGAAAGTGTAGTCAGGGACCCTGAGAAACAAGGTTGTAGGGATAGGAGCAGCTGGGTTTCCCCCTCACCCCCTCCTTTACAGATGTTTAAGTTGACTTGTGGTGTCCATGTGTCTCATAACCAAAAGCCTGTCTACTTTGCAGGTGTTGCTTGCTGCATGGGGGTGGGTAAACTGGATGAAAGGAGACCTGGAAAAGAGTTGGGGTCTTCTGATTTCAAACTGTGACCAGAAGACGTCAGTTGAGTTTAGATACTCCCCCTGCCTTTGCAGCTGACAAAAGCCCCATAGTTAATCCTTTCAGATGACCCTTCCAACAGCAGCAACAACATTTGAACACAACAGGGCAAAAAAAAATTCTTAGCTCCATGATTTGATTGTTCGGGGTGACAGTTTTGTTACTGTTCAGTGCCCTGCACAAGAGAGGTTTTAATTAGAGCTATTGAGTGGTTTGAATTGGCACAATTAGGGTCAGCATTAATGATTGCTGCATGTGTTCTTTTGAACAGTAAGGGCTTTTTTTTTGCCCACAGACAGGAGGGGGTAGCAGCTAATGAACTAGGAGAGTGCAAATTATCTCTGCAAAGCTGGGGCAAGTGTAATACACACTGGGGATGAAGCAGACAGCAGGAAGGGAGACCACAGCTTATGGAGCTGATCCAGAAGACTTCCCAGTGAAGAACACCAGCTGAACACTACCAGTCTCCACTGGTTGCCATTTGCTTCCTCAGGTGCTGAGGCTGTGTAGAGCACTAACAGAGATGTGTTTCTTGCACTGCAAAAGAAGACTTCAGAGAGGCAGAGCATATGCAGTGTTTGCCTACTGAAAAATACAAAAGAAGATCAGAAAAAGGCTGCAGTCTGCTGAGAACAGTAGCCTGCTTCAAAAGCAAGGACGTGCTCATGCAAATCAGTACTGCCATGAGTAGGCTTGTAGGCTTTACCCACCTTCTAGTCTCTTCAGTGGGATACTGGATCAGTTCAAAGAAACACGCCACATAAGATACAGGTATATATATATTTGTGTACAAGCAATCCGCCTCTGTTTGCGTGGAAACGCTTCCCAAATACACAGACCTGCCTTAACTGTGCTGCAGGTGGGTGCCAGAGCCCCATGCATACGACAGCTCTGCCAAAGGCTGCTCCCACCAATGCTGAGAGAACAAGAGTCCTCGCAGCATGTGCAACTTGACTTAAAGAGAAAACCTCCTGAGAGCATATCTCAGAACTTGCAGGCCTCCTGAAAAATGCTCATTAGACAGCCTCTTCCTGACCCACATGATCCATGAAGGTGCTCAGAAATGCTTCTGGGTTACAGGAGGAATACACTTACATGCCACTCCAGCAGAGTCACAGAGGCCTTCCTTCCACTTAGGTGCTTGTTGAAGAAAGAGCAAGTCAGTGATGTTGACAACAAGCATGTGTGTGTAGGGACTGATTGGCGGCACAGGACCTGCTCCTCTCCTGTGAAGATCCTCCACCACATCTGGGCCATGCAGGTCCTCTCAAAAGCACCAGATTTTTTGCTCCAGGCCTCAATAAAGCTTTCCAAATGCTCTCTATTTGCTAAAACAAGCTTTTGGTCATGGATTATGTTAGAACCAGAGGCCTCTCTGCACCTTCAAACTGCAGAGTTTGTTCATGTAGCAGCTCCCTAGCGTAGTGGTTCCTTGCTCTCCTTGAGCAGCAAAAGACAGCCATTCCCCACTTATATTGCAAGACAACCCATTTTACTAATGGTGGGGTGAGCCTGCAGTGGCTGAATCAGCCTACAAGTCCCTTCTGCCTCCATAATACAGATAGGACATCACTGGTAGGGGAACCTGTGGGCCTGTCTCAGGCCTGGCGGTACCAGCCAAATCAGATGCTGTTCTCTTGGTCTGACTCCTGATTACCTGTGTAAACCAACAGACCCACTGTAAAATGTCATCTCTAATTGTACACAGTAGTAATGCCTCCTGAACCTGACCCAAAGATGGAGATCAATTGTCAGGCACTATGCATTGAAGTGAAAGTTGATTCTTCAGTAAGCTAAGCTAGTTGGTAGAGCAGACAAGAAGAGCACATATGTATGTGCTGTCAAAGGACTGATCCTCATAGAGTTTTCAGAAAGCATTTTCAGCCATACTTTCTGCAGCCATCCCAGTGTGTGGCCACCAAGAACTAACCACCCAAATTCTTGAGGCCAAGCATCAGCACCAGCCAAGGCCGCACACCCCACCAATGCCTTTGCTGGCAAAGAGGTAAAACCGTGTGCACAACTGGAGCGGATAAGCTGGGTGAAATCCTGGGCGTGCAATCTCGGTTGGGAACTAGCCAAATATTTCACCTTTCATATATGCAAAAGACGACAAAGGTGTCCAAAATATGGAGAGAATGGGGCTCTTTGGTGTGGTTAGACAGAGGTTTCTGTGTGTTGCTGTTAGTGGGTGTTTTCAGATATTTCAGAGTCTCCCTCCCTCTCTAAACATAATCTGCTCAAAAAAAAAAAAAAAAAAACAAAAGTCCCATTTCTCTAGGTTTTTTTTTAAGCAGGTGATGAAGATTATATTATTCTGACTTGGGATACACAGTAACCAAACATATTGGGGAAATAATAAGTTTGGTCTGGCTATGCAATCAGAGGACAAGATGATTTATGCCCAAAAATCTCATATTCTGTCGACCTAAACCCTCAGAAGCTTAGTCTGCAAATAAAGCTTGACCAGTGATGCTCTTGCAATCCATTTGTAGGCTGTAGGTGGATACAAATCCAATGAGCACTCATGCCTAGGACAGTCTCACTCAGCTATCAAGGTAGAAAACAGTAGCCTGAACTAGATCCCTTCTCCTCAGAGGTGGGTTACCTACTCCTTTGTCATATGTGTGCCTTCACAAGTTCTTTAACTTACTACAAATTCTGGGGAGTGAGCGTGGCTGCAGGTGGCTTCATCTTGCCCTGCACCCCTGAGTGGAGAAGGTATCCCCCTGCCCTCAGCTGTCCAGGAGGAACCAGTGCCACCAGTGCTCAGCAAAGGTGCAAAACTGGAATGCCAGGGAGCATCTTACAAGTGCTTTCCCCTTTTACCATTGGCTGCTTTCACATCCTCTCCCCCAGCTCTCTCTCGTAAGTACTTCAACTGTTCCCACGGCCAGCATTTTGGTTTGGGCAGACATCCAGCATTGCTTAGCAGATCCAAAACGACACCTCGCACATTCTTGAAGGTGTGAAAGAAACAACCAAGCTGAATCATTTCACCACCCTCTGGGTATGAGGGGTGATACCATAGACTTGCCAAAGAACATGCAATGACATCTACAAACATTTCACGACCACCTTCTTTTAGTCTGCTTTGTTATTAAACAGCCATGGGTTTTGGCATTAGCTGGATTGCTAAATGTACAACTGCTCCAAGGTGACATCTGCCTTGACTTTCTTATCATATATCTTCAAAAAAGCAAGACTTTTCAGTAACAACTTAGATTTATGTTGTCAAATAACTGTACTAATAGTCTTCACATGGATCATTTACAAGCAAATCGTAATGTTGCAGCCTGGAGTATGAAGATGGGCATAGCACTGCAGGCACTAGGCTGTCAGCTGGGCCCTGGCCTGAGGTTGATCTACTTGGGAAGGGTGTGGAAGCTAATGGACATGAGATATCTGGAAAGGTGGATGTGACATCTGGAAAGGTGGATGTGAGAGGGAATATTGTGAGAAGCTGGCAAAAGCTGCAGATGGTGCTGTGAGAGCTGCCTCAAGTGGTTGAGGAGGAAGTTTGTGAGCAACAGCTGAACCACACAGATAGCTGGAGTAGAGCACTGGGAACATTCTGGGAAATAGGACATTGCCAGGCCAGTGTGCCTGGGATCCATATCCATAATAGCACATATTTATAATATAATATAATATAATATAATATAATATAATATAATATAATATACCCAAAATAGCACATATATACCATAATAGCACACACTGAGATAGTCTAGCAGTGTCAGAAATAACAAATTCAGGAATGGATAGAGCAAAACTAGGACTAATAAGTAAAAAGTAGTTAGGCACAGTTTCTCTCAATTGAGGAAAAGGGAGGTGCAGGGGTGGCAAAAAAAGCAGGGTCAGGAAACACAGAAATGAATAATATGAGATTCATGCTGCTGAGAGTGTCTGGGAGCATTTGTCAAGCAGCCCTACACTTGAGCACTGCAGCTGGAGCCAGACAATAAACCAAACCTGTGTTTCTGGCCATGCTAGCAGAGTCAGACCTACTTCCCAGCCAGACAGAGGACAAGGGTTGGCAGTGGACAATAGGTGCTTTCACTTGCTGGCAGATAAACACCTGGATGGACAGGCTGAACATACCAACATCACCATGTTAGTGCCCATTCCAGGACAGACAGCATTAGCAACTGCCCACCTAAGTGTAACAGATAGGATTTAGGGGTTTTTTGGGTGTTTTTTGGTTTTCAGTTCAGTTAATACAGATAAAGTCTTGGGACTAAAGAAAGTGCCTTGTCTACCTTCAAGCTCTTGGTCTACACCCACAAAAAAGCATCTTCCAGGAAAACAACTTGCACTGAGTACTACAGGCTCTGATTAGGAAATACAAAACATGCAACAAGCCCATTCCTGACAGGCACTCCCAGCAGAAGCTCTAGATGCAGACTAAAAGTGTGTCAGGAAAAGCAAGTTACTCAGAATTTACTTATTCTGAGCTTTGGCTGAAGGTTTGAGAGAGTCTTATTTTACTGGAATTAGTCTAGCCATCTTCAGCTTAAAAGAAGTACATTTTGATGTTAAGCTCCACGGCATCTCATTCATCATCCCTCAGATCACCTATAAACCAGCAGAGACTTTGCTTTTCATTATTTACTTCTATTGGTTTCTGCCCTACCACCACATGTCTATGCTGCACCCAGACCACCACAACTTGCGAGCAGACTGACTAAGCCACGGTGATGAATGACCCCCTGGACTCTAAGCTGTGACACATCTCTCCTTGGCCTGAATGTTGAGCAGTGAATTTCCTCTCACAGCCTTTCCTCCATATTCCTTCCACTGGCAGGTCCAGACTTTGCCCTAGCTTGGACCTTGTCTAGGAAACCCAGTAGCCCTCTGTGCCCAGAGCTTCGTCTCTTCTTTGCTCGGGTAAACTGCTTGCTCTCACTCCAGAGCTCCTGTTTCCTTTCTCTCTGCTATAAACTCTTCTGAAGGCAGCTTTTGGTCCAGTCTCACTACAAGGAAAATAAGTTACTCAGATTCTGTATCTAAGAGCACTTTGGAGAACTCCAGTGTTGCCAAGACACTGGCAGGGGCTGAAGGAAACCAAGTATTTTGCTGAATGCTCTCTTGCAGAACAGAAACATGTGTAAAGCTGGACTCAGTATATCATCAAATTCATCAGCTGTGATAACCAATATCCACTGCAGAAGTGTTTGTGAGAAAGTGAGAGAAAGCTGAGGATCTTTAGTACAGATGGCAAAGAGAACCACACTGAAGAATTCTACACAATTTGAACTGCTCATCCAGTTGCCTTTTTATTTCATTGCAGGTAACATCCCTTTTGGCATCCCTGGGTGAAGTTTTGTCTGCTTATGGAGATTTTTC
The DNA here is from genome assembly GCA_025447955.1 of Psilopsiagon aurifrons. Classification (NCBI taxonomy): domain Eukaryota; kingdom Metazoa; phylum Chordata; class Aves; order Psittaciformes; family Psittacidae; genus Psilopsiagon; species Psilopsiagon aurifrons. The sequence continues at coordinate 13,829 of JAOEHY010050050.1, forward strand.
AATATTGTTGCCTTGGTTTTGGGAGAATGGTAGGTTTCGCTTTTTGTCCCATCAATATCTCTTCTCACATAAAAGACAATGCCAGGCAGACAAGTTCATTTTCAGTCATGTCTGCTTCCAGAGTAGTGCTCCACCCCTGCTTAAGCAGTGGGACATGTCTGAAGACATGGCTCAGGAGGCATGTGGGTCTAGGTTCAATCAGCAAGCTGATACACTTGAAAAAGGGCAGCTAATATCAGGAAAAGCAGTGAGAAGAGCTCACGAACTGCATGATAATTTAGGAATAACATCAAGGATTCTGATGCAAATTGAATACCAGTTAAGAGTGGTGTGAGGATTCTGTAAAAATCTGAGCTACAGCTGTGGTCTTGTTTAATACAGCTGACTGGGGAGCCACATCCTCACTTTCTTCAGCTGTCTCATTTTCACTGCCTGCAAATTATTGTCCATCCATTAGCCCCATCTCCTCCACTCTTGAACTAAAGCAACTCAACATAGCCTTCTTTGGTTTTATGGCAGCTAGTGGCTGTAATGCATAAATATATAGCAAGTCATGAAAAAAATCAGCATTTTAGCTCCATCCTCAGCTGGCAAACATCAGCACAGCTGATGCTGCTGGCTTGGCACCAGGTCTTCAGCTAGGAATAAAGCCCAGGAATAAAATTAGTACAGTCCTGCAACCCAGGAAGCTCTGAACTAGAGAGCCTCAGGGCTTTCAGCATTGTCATGATGGGGTGGCTCCAAGAAAACCTTGCCACAGGGAGCTATGGCAGGGGCATGGATAGATGGTAGAATGCTAACTATGGTGCAAGTGAAGATCCAGTGATCCAAATGTAAATACAAATGAAGAACATATGTTGGGTCCTCCAGCTGATGAAGTATTACAGCCTTTCTTAGAAACCAGTTTTGCTGGTGAATTAGTTAAGGTCCAGTTAGCTCATGCTGTAGGATACCTGGTGAGCCTACCTGGTGAAAGTCCTTCATTGCCTGCAATAGTTCCTAGGTCAGATGTGTGGAGAACTGATTTCCTGCTTGGCTCCTGCAGCCCTCTCCAATGTATAAATTACCTGACTGATGAGATTTCTAGCACATTGCTCTTCTTCAATGAAAACCAAAATTGGAAAGATGAGCAAAAGTCTCTCAAAATAATGATGTCATGCAAATGATGGGGAAAACAAAACCAAATAAACAAACAAAAAACCCAAACAGACTAACAAAGAGGGCCTTAAAAGCATGAGAAGCAGTTGGCCAAACACAGGCACCAGTACATGGAACTAAGGATGATGAGGAACAGCCATATTGCAGCAAATGCAACACCCTTTCCCAAAAACTCCAGAGAGCCAGCATCTAGAAATTTGTCTGAGGTAACAAGGCTAACTTACTCTGCTGAAAAACATCACATTCACCTTGGTGAGAGCAGCCATTACAGAATTAACTTATTTCTAATGGTTTATAAAAGAGCTACCATGCACATAGGAAGAAAGTCTTTTCAACATCACCTTTCTCAAGGGTAGCTGAACTCCAGAGAGCAGATATCTTGACTGGGGGCAAACAAGGGGAAGAAATCACAGTAGCACTGATGGCTATTTTTGCAAACAGCAATCAGCCAAGCAGGTTGCAATATACTAGATGGCATTTGTCCCTCCTGAGAGCATAGAAGATAAAGCGAGGTGCTGCACCCTCTGCAGTCCCTGAGAGAAATGAGATGAATGGCTTCAGCTGGGTGTCCAGCTTGTGGGAAGCTTGTTAGGCAGGGAGGGCCTCATCTCAAGAGCTGCAGGATTGGACTCCACCGGGTGTACTCTCGATAAAGCTTGGGTTATTATTTCTTGCTTCTTATGAATCTAGATATTACTGGGCTTAGCAGCAAACAACTTTTGCTCTTCTGCAAACAATTTAGCTGAGCATACAAACATTGCCAGGTCACATTAGTACTTATGGCGTACCTTTCCCACGTGGGCATTGCTGGGATTTACCAGAGAAATCATCTACAATTGCCACAATCAGAGCCAAAAGCAAAACTTCCACTGCCCAAGCATGATAATTCCCTGTGAGACCTCAGTCCCTTGAAGGCAGCAACAGGCACCATCAGGCTTTCCTCAAAAGGATGCTGACCTAGTCTGTCATGTGAGTGGGTTACTGAGAAAAATTGGCTAATTTTCCAACAGTGATTAACTAAGTTCAACCCTAAATGTGAGGTGAGACTTCTACTGGGTATACTGGCATTCATGGTTTCTGTGCTGATGATTCACGGCCCCTCCTCACCACCTTCATCTCTCCAAGCCAAAACAGCCTAGCAAAGGGCTGGAGCACCCTGCCTCCTGCACAGTTGTATGCACTGCCAAACCAGTACTGGTGGCAACACCCTTTTTCTTCAGCAAGAATCCAGCCTCACCTTCACATCCACAGGTGTGTTTGCAGTTAGAATGACTTTTATTGTTAGACTATGTGAGGCCCAAACATCACTGCTGCCATGCTGCCCAAGCCACGACCTGGGCAGGGAAAGGGTTCCCAGCAAGGAATAAAGAGTGTAACAGAGTCCAGCAGGGTCACTGGTATTCATGGAAGTCCTCACATCATTCTCCTTACATCATTTTCCCAAGTGGAAAAAAAAAAAAAAAAATCAGTGATCTGGTCTGCTCCCTGACTTAAATCCTCCATTTGGATGCAAAAGGCCAGGCAGGCTTATGGAACATAATTTAAGAGTGTCTAGCCTTGTGCTTGGTAAATTGGGCCCATTATACAACCCCCTGTCTGTATCACCTTACATATAGAGTACATATTGATGAAGGGGGATTTTTGCACACTGAACAACATCCATATGTTACTCGGGAGATATTTCCTGTTCTCAGTGCTGCTGTGTCATTAATTTTCCTGCTTGTTTTGACTGTTTATCTCTCCAGCTGAAGTGTCTAGAACCATGAAAGCCACAGCCAAGAAAAAGTCAGTAATATAAACATCATCAATATTTATGATGGACACCCAGAGAAAAAAAATTCCACGATGCAATGCCTTGTTTTCCCCATAGCTCGGTTAGGGCTAGGATGCCTTGGAGTTCTATTCTGCTTCAGCTCCCTTCCCTTTTTCCTCCAAGCAGCAAGGGCACCTCGGAGCATTGAGGATTTTCTGGCCCTTTAACAATTCCCTTGTCCGCCAGACTTCCTCCTTTCATAGACCCCATGTGCTCCCTCCCCTCTCCCCCGCAGCTAGTTAATATGTGCCAAATCCTGACACCCTGAATGGGTTCCCAACGCCGACACTAATCACGTTTTCGGGAGCAGGTCAGCAGTGAAGGAGCTGAAATTCGTGTGAAAAAGTCCCCGGGATGGCCCCGGTGCCTCACACCTGCGTGCCCTATTCATCTGCACTGTTTACACATTGTCATCCACAATTAATTCTTTCCAGGGACGCTCCACTGCCTGCCCTCCCGTTGCACAAGGACCCCATTCTGAGCTGTTGTGTCTGTTAAATTGAGCATGGGGTGCTGCGATTAAATTAAGTTTTGTGGCGCTCTCTCTCCCTCCCTCCCCTTCTCTTTTCTCTCCATTAATAACGATGCCTGTTGGAAGGTTGCTGGCACTGGAGTAAAGAGGTAATTACAGGCACTAAAAGTAGGAGAAGAAAAGTTCCTATGTGGAAATGAGAATGGGAATATCTTTCCTGGCTAGCCAAATTTGTCCTCAGTGCAAGGTGGAACCCGCAGCCCTGTGCGGTGACCAAGGTACGAGAAGGAGAGGGGGGCACGGGGCTGTGCAATGCAGCTCTCCCAGAGAAAGAGCAAACCAGCAAAACTCGAGCTTGAGAGAGTCTGTACCCACTGGCCTCAGTATGTGTTTTCTTCAGTGAGTGGCATTCCCACCTTCTGCTGTAACTGTGTTAGTGCATATAAGTAGCATACACCAGCCAGTCTGCTCTTCTCCCAAGATACCATACCCAAATACACTGGTAGAAATTCCCTGGGCTAGCAGGCTAGCAAGTCACCTCCCCACACTGACATGCTTCTGCAAAGTGAAGTAAACCCTGGAATGAGAGCTGCTCACTGGAGATGAGGAGAGCAAGAGGACAGGAGTTTGAGCAGCTTCTGCAAAACCTGCCTGAGGCGGCAGCATTTCTTGCAAAGTGTTTTGCTCTTTCACGAAGTTGACAACTTGGGTTTGTCACCGGGGTGTCTAAAGCAAAGTCAAAGAGTTACTTTGCCGAGAGCAGAAACATGCAGCTCTCCGGGCAAGTGGAAAAGGGTGAATCTGGCTTTACACCTTTGTTCAGGTACTTGCGGGACTCACTACCACAGTAGGGCTGCAGCCCATGAAGGTGCAGCACATGAAGGTTCCCCATGACATGAAGAACAGAGCTCAGACCCTTCCAGCCAGCAGCCTGGACTAGAGCTACAGCCAAGCTAAAAAGCAGCCTCTATTTGCTGTTTACCCATGTCAGACATAAAAAAAGACCTGAGAATCTCAAGTTCTGAGGCCCCAATATCCAAGACACATTAAATATAACAAAATTCATTGGCTACAAGCAAAGTCTTTTAAGGCTTGAAAAATAGCAGCCTCTCTGATTTTTATCCTATGCAAGAAAACTGCCCCTGCAAGAGAAAAATATCTTCATGCCGGCAATTAAAAATCCAGCCTCCTCATAAATACTGCTGTAAAATATTGTTGCATGCACATAAGAAATGTGCTGGAAAGCACGTGCTACATCCCCCTCTAGTGCTGAGCTACTACAGAATGACAGCCTAGTCCTGCTACTGCTGTCTTCAGATGGAACGTAGACTTTTCTGCTTCAGTTCATGATTAAGTCCCATAAACGAACCAGGAAGGTGGCTGCCACATGTAAAGGCATCCTTATGGGATGTCTGCCTACAGCAGATGGATTCATAGGGATTAAGAAGCTTGAGAGTCCTTAAAATGAGCAAGATTTTAATACTCCTAAATACTAGTGTGAATTCAGGGCAAATCTATTTTGTTTTGCAAGTCTGCTTATTCATTCTGTGCTTCCACTTACAAACTAGAGAGCCATACATGTCACACACCTGGGAGACACCCATCCCATGGCATCACAGGTCTCTAGTGCTTTGTACAGAGCAGTACCTGAGGGAAGCAGCCCCTCCAAGAGCTGTAGTTATTACCCTACCAATCATCCTCTATCACAGCAGCCATGGTCCCAACAGGCTCTAGGGAAGGAGCCTGCCTGAGTGAGACAGGGAGCACCAGCTTTCAGCAGCTGCCTGTATGCTATTGCATCAGCCCATCTCCCTGCCTGCACCTACAAAGAGTCAGACTTCACATCAAGGTCATGAGCCTTGCATGTCTCCCAGGCACGCAACAGCTAGCACCGAAGCCATTCAGACTGCCAAGTCTCACTTCTGACACATGCAAAGCAATGTGTTGCATATCCCAGGCTCTCCTATGCTTGGGAAGCAGACCTCTCTGCATGGTCAGTCTGCATTTACGTTGTATTCCACTTGGGGATCGTCGCAGCTTGTTAGCAGGAGAGGGAAGAAGCCAGGGAGAGGTCAAGCATCAGGGAAAGGGTGCTGCACAACAAATGCTGGCTGATATTGTACACTCACAGTTTTCAGTGCCTGAAGAAGGTCCTGGGGGCTGGAAAGAGCAGAGGCAGGCCAGCTGCAGCAGGTCACCTGGGTCAGCTGGGCAGAGATGAAGATTCACCACCAGCAAGGGCAGCAGATGTGGGTGCAGCTGGCTTCCTCAGCTGGAGCAAAGCAGCAGGCACAGCACCAGCACCATGCTCCTGCTTCCATACTTCCTCACCCAGCTGACACAGCCTGCTTGTACAGCCCTTCCAACATGGTACTACAGGCACAGAGCACACAGATTTTAGCAGCAGCCTCCATGGTCTCTTGATAAAAACATTACCACTTATCAGGAGAGGAGCGATTGAGCCGGAAGGCTGCTATACCAGCCAGCCATACTGTACCACCAGCTGCAAGCACTTCCCAGACCTCCACTCTCTATCCAGCCTTAAGGAGAAACAAGCCTGACCATTCTTTCCAGGTGGTTAAAATCTGCTACAGAGCAGTTGAACAAAGGCGCTAGAGTAACCTCAGCAGCAGGTGCTGTGAGCAGCCCTGCTACAAAAAACTTGAACCAAAGGCTCATATTTACATTATTTTCTGGAAGCAGAACTATAAGTAATATCTGACTAATATCATTATCACAAAACCTGCAAGCTGCCTACCGCCCTTTCTTCCCCCTGAAACCAATGGGAGCGGAGGATATTCAGCAGATTATACCGCTTGCCTGGTTAATAAACAATTTACAGAAGGATGCATGGTTTTGCAGTGCTCTATAAACATATATTAATCAATCATTAAATAATTAAGATAATTCTCTGCTCTTTTTCTCCAGCACTCCAAGGTTGATAGACGTTCCTATAGCAACAGAGGAGCAGGACTGATGGCGGGGGAATGCAGGGCTCGGGGAGGTGATGCTAGCGCGGGACCTTTGCTCTCAAGCCCTCCAAAAGTCACACAGGGCAAGCGGAAGGGGGCTGCGAGAGGTGACATGCAGGAAGGAGGCTTTCAATTTTAATGGAGATTCTTACGATGACAGTCTATGCAAATAGGTACATGAAAGAGGAGAGGAAACAGACTGGGGGAAGGGGGAGAGAAATTAACCCTGGTTCAGATTTCAAAGCAAAGCCAGGAATGATTTTTGGAGCTAAGAATAGCTGCAATGCACCTTGTTCTCCTTGGGCTCAAGCCCTGCTTAATGCTGAGGTTCGGGCTCCGAAATTACTGTGGGAGGGGGAGGGAGGCAGCCTGCACAGTCCAGGAGATGCGGCTGTCCAGGCTGCAGCTCCGGCACCTTTATGGTTCCTTTGTGTCACCGAAAGGGACTATTTAACAAAGGAGCTCTCCTCCTGCTTTTGCAGGGCCCTTGCAGTTGTTTTGCAAATGAGATTGCTTGATTGGTGAACAAAATCAGAGATCTTTTGAAGCTGTTGCCCAGGAAAGGGGGAGGGCAAGGGGTTCAATTATCCCCCACAGTAAGTAGTAGGGCCTGCCTAGTCCTATTGAGAGCTGCTGGGAGTGAACCAAAGAAACTTTTGGATCAATTTTTAGGTTAAATTCATCAGAAATCTCAGGAAGACACTACAGCCACTTCCAGAAAAGAGCTAAGTCTGCTGATGCCCTAGAAGAAACTTTTGTTCCTATCACAGTCCCCGCACCCACCTTGGAGACAGCAAAGCCAGAGGCTGTCTTGGCTTCAGCCAGCCCCCCAAATGGGGTCTTTCTTTAGCTTGTTGGAAAATCCACTCAAGTGACAGTTTCACTGCTGTGTTCGGCAGACCAGCCTGCACCTTCAGGGTGCCTGTTGCTGTAGATCCCATCAACGCCTAATGCAGGTGCTCACTGGGACATCTCCCTTTTTAGTCAGAAAACAGCTTCTGCAACACAACAAGTGCCTGTGGGAAGACGGGGACGCTGCTGACAGGAAATGAGGCTTTGGTGGAGGTGAACCAGAACTGAGCACTTCGCTCCAACTGCGCCCAAGTTTAACGTTAGTCAAGTTCCGCATCGAAACAAACTTTCCCGAAAAGGCCTCTCTCCTTTCCTTTGTGTGGGGCTTGTGGCTGAGCTGCATTTACTGGGAACAACGTGGACCTTGCCCGTGCTTTATGGGAGCTGGGCAAAACTCCCAGGGACAGCAGCCCAGAGGAGAGAATGGGACCCAAACCCAAGGAAAGGCACTGCCTACTTTAATGTTAAGCAGACTTGAAATGAAACGTTTCATGTCAGTTCAACAAATTGAAACAAAACATTCCTTCCTCAGAAATGTCAGAATGCTTCACTTTGATCCAAAAAACGTCAAAACAGAACACGGAGGCATTTCTGAACATGACTGTTCTAATTCCAGGAAACTATTTTTCCTATTTTTTTGTCTCAGTTTGTTCTGTTCTGGAAAATAGAAATTCAGAATTTCACACAGCTCTACTTAGAGCCATTTATCAGAGGAGGGACCACTGTTACCTGTACGACTGGGACCAGTGTTACCTGTAGACATGTTCACTTTAGCCCTCTGGATCAGACTGTCCAGGACTGGGGGCCCACACTCCTCTTCTGCCAGACTGTCAGCACCTATTGCCTAGGTTTCCCTGCTACATGCCAGTCGTTCATTGGTGCCTTCATCTGGTAGGACTTTTCTGATCTTGGTCTCTTCCTTATTCGGGGAAAAGCTTCTTGAAAGTATCTTCCAGTAGACATTACTGCAAAAGCAGCAACTCTCATCAGCCCTGGACATACAGTGTTGCACCAAGAGATACATTTCTCTCATTTTGTATAAATAACCCCTAATAATAATTCATTCTGCTAAATCTCTGATTCTCTCCAACTCCTCCAAACTCATTCACCCTCTAAGCATGTAAAAATAAATGGCAGGAACAATTCATGTTGCGTCTACAGCTAAACAAACTCTCTTGGGTTCCACTGTTACCCAAACAATACCCCCCGGACTTATGCCCCGTGGGTTGGCAGTAGCTCAGCACTTGAAGGCTCTCTCAGAGCCTTTGGATCTGATGCAAAATCAGTCTTCCCCCTGAGACCTTGCAATCTTTTCACAAAGCTCCCACAAAAGCCTAAAAGAGCATTCAGAAGGCCTTATCTATCACCAGGCTGTCCCGGGCTGTAGGAAGAGAGTGGATCTAAGATGGGCTGGCTTCCAGGTGATGATTGTTCCCACCTCCTAAGAACAGCTTGCAGCAGCCTTGCCAATTGCTAGGATGCATCCCTAAATATAGGAAGGTTTTATGCCTTAAAATGTGATTCAGATGATTGAGAGACCTTCCTTTTAGGGATAAAAGTGTAGTGACATTTCGTGGAAACTGTATATCACCCTTGAGAACCAAGGCATGCATTTTTTCAAGAATAAAAGATAATAAGATAAAATAAAGAATAACCACAGGAACAGAGGAAATCAGGGTATAGGTTGTGTTCCAAAAGTCTCCCCAGTGAAGCTTTGAATGTGCTTTGTTGTCATCATCCCCCTTGAAGACTATTTCAAGGCCTTACTAATATGTGGATCACGAGTGTGGCTGTTACCATAGGCACATAACTAATCAAATGGGGCCTAATTATGTGTATTACCCAATCTGGCACTTTGGGAGCACTTCAGTGATGATTCCTCTGCTTGTCTGACAAATAACATGATTATTCAGTAAGCTGCATGTGTTTTAGTGTTGCATTTTTGTTCTTTGATAAGAAACTGACTAGCAAACCAAAAGTACTTTTCACTTGCAAAGGCACAGCTAATGTTAGCAACAAGATTCAATTAATTATGTTTAATGAGCTAATAAATATATTTAGGACTCTGTGCTATGTTCAGTCACCCTAAGAAAACACTTCATCATTAGTCACCAAAAATGAAAGTGTCTCTCTTTTTCAAGGATGAGAGCACTTTAAAACTTCAGTTTAAGATTAAAGTACAATGCAATTTGCTCTAAAAATAGATTTTTAAATTGATGCTTTTCTCTAAGACTGAAAACAGAATCTTTATAAATATCTTAGATTTATGGGAGAAGCAAGAAATTTTTCAGGAACGTGTCAGAAATAAGTTGGTGATGTTCATTCTTGTGCCCTCACTATATGAAAAAAAGTGGAAGTTTGCTGCTTCTCCCACCCTGCTACAATGCTCCCTGGCACAAACAGAAAACAAGGCTTTTCCTGTGACACCCATGGAAGGAAGGAGATTGGCAGCAGAAGGACAGTGGGATGGGTAGTGACAGAGGCTGCAGAGCTGAGCCATGCTTTAAATCATTTATGATAATGAGCTGGGAGACAAGACAGGAGCCATTCAGACTTGGGTCAGCAGGAGTCAAGCTTTTGAGATGAGTGGTCTTACCTGCAAAGGTACCACTGCATGCAGCATCTCACTTTTCTTCTCTGTCTTTCTGCTGACTCATTACTCACATAATTTTCTCTTAAGTATATTCATGGAAAGCACAGAGAAAGGCCCCTCTGGAATTTACCCCCATCCCATGTTGATTTACCTTCCATCCCCATCACTCTCACACATCTGTCAGGAGAAGGACACATGGTCAGGAGAACCTGCCAGTTTGAGCAGCCTCTTCCCTTTTTTCCATGCACTGAACAGGTAACACAAGGAGAAAGAGAGCTTGATAAACATGAAATGACCAGAAGCACACCACCTTCTGTGCTTTTCTTCCTACAACAAGGATTCTTTAAGTCTGTGAGAGACAAATACGTCAAGCGTGGAGTTAAGACAGTGGGTACGAGAATGATGCGAACTATTGAGTTGCAGCAGAAATGGTGAAACAGAATAGGAAACCACCCAAACTGCAAGGTCAGGATGAACAGTGTGATCTACCAGAGTCAGCAATGACTATGTAAGATCATGGCAAGACGACTGAGGAAGGACCTGATGGGATCACCTGTGTGGTGTTCAGATGAGAGATCACTGATAAAAGCACAAGTTGTGGCAGGTTGACTTTGGGGAAATTCTTTTGGAAACCCATTGGTGAGCCCAGTTGCTGCTCAGAGAGAAGACAGGGACCCTCTGCCCTTGCAGCCCCAGCGTGGACAGATGAAAGTTCCCCAGGTCAGGGCCAGTTGCTCGCTGTCATCAGCACAGGTACCCTACCCCTGATCACCAGTCAGGTGGTCTGCAAGAACATTACCTGGTGTGCCCATGCTATGTTGAGAGGTGGTGGTCCTGCTCCAGCCGGCCATTTAGCATGTGAATGAGCCAGTGTGACTGGTGTTTGTACGGCTGTCACTGTAACACTTAGAAGCTGTTTGTGTATAATTGAAGTATTAGCAATAAAACACATAGTAGTAGTTGTAATAAGGGTATCCTAGTAAAAGATGGGATCATATCATTCAATATTCACCATGTCGCTTGTGAGCAAGGGGTCTCTGTGCAAATGGGTTTTGAAGTTCCCAGCTTCAGTTGCTCTGTGACACCAGGCACCACACAGCCTCGTCTCCCTCCCCCAGCCCTCACATCATTAAAAATAATTAAACTGTTGTCCCATGGTGTCCAGGTGTCACCAGACCTGGTAAGTCTCACCTCTAACTACCCGCTCAGCTGCACTGCAATAGCAGCACTGCAGATGCTGCCTGTGGGGCTCAGCCTTCTCCCACCAAAGCACCGGGCAAGCTGCTGGTTGGCCACCCCCAGCTCCACTCAGCTTCCCAGTGTGCAGTAGGGAGCCACAGGTTATAATCAGTGTCACCCTGCCACTGTGCCACAGGTCAGCACACCCAGCTCTCTGCATTTTCCCTTGTCTTTTCCTCAGCCTCCATTTTCCTCCAGATCTCTTTGGTCTACCAATTAATCCAGAGGGTTTTCATTTACTCTGGCCGCCCAAACCAGCAATACATGAATACCCCCCACAATCACTGCCAACAGCTCATAATACATTTTAACTGCTCCTTGGCCTTTGATGTGTTAGCCTTCTGGGCAACATTATCATTACCCTTTATATACCTCCATAGGTGAATGCTGCACAGAGGCTTGCACATGCTAAGTGGGTTTGCTTGTGTCTGAAATAAAGTGTGTTGTCCTAAGAACCATGCATGAATTGTGCCCTCTTTGCTACAAAACCCTGAACAAGCCCAAAATAAACACCAATAGTATCCTGGGCTCTGGAGAGCTTGTTTTCAAAGTGGATAAGCAAATGTAGGAAGAAAGAGGACTTTGGTTTGAGGCACTTACCTAGGAAGAAACCTTATCAAGAGAAAGAAATCCTGGTAGTCTGAAAGTGTGAGCGCCCTGTCAGGGTAAGCAGACAGAATGCCTTGCACATGGGTATGTGCTGGAAGAAAAAACACCATTCTAGCTGAAGCATCAGATACATCCAAATTCAGGAAAACAGAATGGGTGATTTTTAGGGAGCCAGGGGCGTTGCAGTCCCAGACTGAGGCATTCTTCACAACTTGGGAGCCATTTACGGTTTTGAGGGCTCTCTTCATGGAAATAGTTTTACAATTGCATTTCTCAGGGAACATAAATCAACATGGGCGCTGTCAGGCTGACAATTTGGAAGGGCACTGAGCCCAGACAGGAAAATGTGCAAACATTGAAAGCCCTGAAAGCTTAGTTGGAGATGGTACAGGTTCGCCAAGGGTGTTCTACAGTGGCCACGCAGGTGCTTAGGGCATGGAGAAACAAGCTCCCTGTAATAAGCTGGTATAGTGGGAAATGATGCGTAAATGATGTCAATATGGGTGCACACACTGAGGCCGCTGGAGGTGGAGCAAAGTAGTTTTCAGGTTAGGAGAGTTTTCAGAGTCTCTGAGCCCAGCCAAGCTGTGGCCTCTGAACTTGCCATCTCTGACAAATGGTGATAAACAGCTCCCCCAGTCCCCATGGTCATCCTAGAGTTGCAGAACAAAACCCTGCTCATCACTGCCCTCCTGTATCCAGAGGGTTGATATTTTACGTTTTATAATTCGAAACCAGCTTTGATAAGGCTGACCAAAGCAGAGTTTCCTTATTGCAGGCATTATTCTATAAAAGAGGCACTGGGTTGTGCCTCGGCAAACAGCTTGCTGTATCAAGCAACCTCAAATCCCCTAATTCTGCAAGGGACTCATGCTGGATTAACCTAGGACTACCCCAAAAATCTGTGAGGGAGGCAGAGGAGAGGCCGCTTGCAGCATGTTACTATATCAGGTCCGTAAAATAGGAATGAGCCTTTCCCCAGTCCCCCTGAAAGCACCAGGTGATAAACAGGTCACATAGGGGAGCTATTAAAACAGGTCCAGGGGGAATGTGGTTTCAAGCAGGGACACCAAACAATAGGCTGCCGTTTTGGAGCAGCTAGAGACCAGGGTGCTCAGTGAAAAACACTGTCATAGGGTAGGACCCTCACTTGCAGGATAAGTGGGCCCCTGAGAGTTCATTGTGAGGCTGCTGCTGACGTGCAAAGCCAGCACTGAAAAACATAAACTGCGCCTTCTAAAAATATGCAAGAGCAGCACCCGAGGGAGGGTGGCTCAGGGCGGGGGAAGCAGGGGGAAGAGACTGGCATTGTCGCTGCCTCCCTGTGGGGTTTTGTGGAAGACACCATACCTTTTCGTGCCATGCTGAGAGCAGGGTCACACTGGGGGCTCTGCTCGCAGGAGCCACCACGCCATGCAAACAAGCCCCCAAAGGAAAGAGCCCCTTCCGTTGATGAGCCTCAGGGAACATCACATCCCTCCAGCAAGGTCTACAGGCTGGAGACAACCCTCCAAGCAAAGCTGTTGGTTTGTGGAGAAGGAGCTGCACACCCAGGCTGCAGCTGAGCTGGGGACAAGGGGTGCTGCTGCTCCTGGTGAACCCCCAGGTCCTTCCCCACTGGGACAGAGGGCTTCAAGACCTCTGCCTGTGCCACTGGAGTGATCGCAGCCACCACTGCCTTCCCAAGGCCCCAGAGAGGGAGAGGGCTCCTCATCTGTAGGAGATGCCAGCCAAGAAAGAGGTGCAGAAACAGTTAAAGTAGCTGGTAAATAAAATCCCCAGTGGAAAAACATGATCTGGGCAGAGAAAAACATCCTTTCCAGCACTGCCAACCACACACACTAAAAAATTATCATCCAGAGAATCACGGCTTTAAAAATCACAAGGGATTTTGATCTGCTTTTTTAGAAGAAAATCATGAATGTTCGCGCTCTTCCTAACTGCACTCTGATTTCCTCAACTTCATGATCGCATTTTCAAACTTTTCTCCAAATCCCTGAGGGCTACAAAGATCTTCATTTTTTTAATACATAAAATAAAGATGAGAAGCTCACCTAATGCCCACAGCTTAGGGGCAAACAGCAAAGATGAAACGATTTATGCTAAAATGAGGAGCATAGGAAATACTAGAGATCCCATGAACACCCTGCACTGTACATGTGTCTCTTACTGTTTTCCTCCAGTGTTGTGCAAAAAACACCCAACTTTTAGAAGATATTTTGCTGCTTTAATGAACATCACATTGCTGAAGTGCTTTAGTTCCCAGCATGAAGAGCACATCTTCAGTCACATTCTGCCTCCAAAAACAATGGTTCTTGCCACCAAAGACTGCAGAAAAGGTAGAACTGAGGCTGCTTCCCCAGGCTAAGGGGACCAGAGAAGCACACAGTTTCCAAGAGCATGTTGTGCACGAGGGGTTGATTCTGTTCATGGAGCAGGGAAGGCTGGAATCATTATCCATCATCAAACCCAGACCTGAACCTTCCATGTTTAGCCTGATGCATACAGACATGTATTGCCCAAAAGGGGCAGGTGGGTGCCATCCAACTTACTTTATCTCCAGAGGCACTGAAAGAAGGGTTGTATGTCTTTAGAGGGATACCTGTCTTACCGGGCAGATAGACTGTGGTAAATATGTCAGCTTGTAAAGAGCTCAGCGGTCCTCCATGATTAAAGCCTGACCTGAGTGCAGACTCACTGTCGTGCTTCTCAGAAGGATCTGGCTTGTACCAGCCTGGCTATCGATTGGTGCGCTTAAGAGAACATGATATTGTTTGCACTGATCCTGTTAGCTTTATTTACTGTAACACTCACTGAAACATCCCCTTGCGTAGATAATGGCTTCCTTTGGCTGTGGTCAGTGAACAAATGAAAATAAAAACATGCCACTAATAATTGTGTCCTGCTGTAATTAAAGCAAGACAAAAGCACTGCCCTGCTGGGTTTGGCTCGCCATTGCCTGGGTACTGGGACAAGCCCGAGCTGGGATAAGGGGCTGACCACAGGAACGCCAGTAACTGAAAGACAACAGAGCCTAATGCACCAGTAGAACTCAAAGCCATGAGGTTTCTGCCAGCCCAGATACTCAGCAAAACATCCAGGAGAGCAAGGGATATGTTCGGTGTCTGAACCAGCATCCAGCCACCCAGAGGTGCTGCTTTAGGCAGAGCTCAGCCCACGTGGGCCTAAGAAGGTGCAAAAGATGAAGGCGGATGGGTAAAGTATGCAAGTAAGCAAAGGCTTTTCAACAAGCAACAGGACTTTAGCAGGATGGTGGAAGAGAGGCAGAAATTTGCTTGCCTGTGTCTTACAGCAGGGGTAAGCAAGGAAATAGGACCAGCTCTTTTTCCCTGCAAGCAAGCACCATAACCTCTGCACGTCCTGCCTTTTCAGGCTGAATCAGTATCCCATCACAGTGGATGCAAGTTGAAGAAAAAGGGAACAAAATAAGTAGGGGGGGAAAGAGGAGAAGGGCTCCCCAGCCCAAACTAAAAAGCAGTGACATAATCACATCACTGAGCACTCACAAGGCTTGCCCTGTAAAGAAACAGGTAACCAAATCCAAGTATTGCTGTACACCCAGATACTTAGTAGTCCAGGACTGACCCAGGGGTGGTCAGGCCTCAAACATCCCTTGGGACATGGTTTCAGGTACCCACAGTGCTGCCTTGTGAAGCCCTGCTGTCCCTCATGCCTGCCAGGGGTGCTCCCTTGGGCTGGCAAACTCGGGGTCCCCAGTGGGCTATGGACGTTGATCTTTCACATCGGCCTTTCTGTGGCTGCTGAGAATTGAAGCAGGCTGAAAAGAAAACCCTTCTGTTGCGAGAATGTGCTATGCTCACCTCTCATTAAGCTTGGATCGCTTCAGGAGGTTTCCCCATTGCTTTTCCCACGCAGGAGACAGTGATAAAGCAGGGAGCAAAATCTAGATCACCCCCAGCCATCCCCTCAATTACTTTCTTGGTCCTGAGGCTCATGAATAAGTGCACTGTGGCTGCTGCAGCCATTTTTGCCTCTCGGGGAGCTCTTCACTAGTAAGCAAGCTAACACATCCTCTTCTTGAAGCTCCTGACGCACTTATGAGAGAGATACACGCAGACTCACTAATACACGCAGTCTGCAGCTTCCCTGCAAAGTCTGTGCATAGCCACAAGGGTAACAGAGAAAGGATCACTTCCAGGCACTGCAGGCAGTGATGCAAGAATGTCGGAGCAGCAGGCAACAACCAGACAGAGCCATGGGCTCCACACTGACAGCACCACTTTCCTGCTTATTAGCCCCGTAACTCCAAAGGATAGGCTTGGTCCCACAAGAACATGTGCGCACTTAAACGTAGAACTGTTTTGGACTGCATTACTTAAACTGTTTTTCCCTTCTGTTTTCAAAAACCAAATTTTTTTTCTCCTTGTGTTGGGGAGCATGGCTGCTGAAGGCTTCACTGCAGAGTTGGGGGACAAGACACGGGGACCAACATGTAGACGGGAAATGTACCTGAATTATTTTGCAGGTGAGGATGAAGATTCCCAAGTGACTCTAGCTGCTTGGTTGCTGGCTGGAACTGCTCAGGCAGCTTCCAGATCTGTGTCAGGACCTCGGCTTTGCTGGTATCTTATCAATGCCTGCTGAGATACTGAGGAATATTGGATGCTCTCCTCCAGTGCTGGGAGAAAACCCACTGGGCCCTGGCATGCAGGCAGCAAGTTGAGTGGCTCTGCTGCGCTGCTGCTCTGTGCCCACCACAGCACCTTGCTTGGGGTTAACCCCCATCATTTAGCCTGGCCTTTACAAGCCACTTAGAAGTCTCCCACACAGACACCTGGGCACTCGCTTCTACGATTAAACCCCGGTGGCAGTTTCCATGCCTTCTTGACATGGGGATTTCTCCCCTTTATAAAGGCAATTTGTCTGCCCTTCAGATGGGAGCTTGGGGAGCAACAAGAGCGGAAAGACTGGTATGAGTCTGCTATCCTATAGACCTTCTTGCTCTCCACTGGGGTTTGCATAAGGGTCTTGGACTCTTTCACTAGTCCTTAGCTATTCCTGATCACTTTATTTCTTACTTCTCACTAACCACTTCAATTATTACGAATATCTTCATCACATAGGAAGGAGAGCTAGTTCATGTCACTAATGGAGTGGTTTAAAGCTACAGAGCTAAAACTCAAGCACAACTTACCCAAATGAAATTATTTAAAATACAAGCTTTGATGCAAATGGAGCACACTCACCTCAGCTCAAGGTATAATTGCCTGCAAAGGTGTATGGCACCCACAGCTAGAAGCTGGGCAAGGGACTAGGAAACATTCTGCTGCCCGATCAGCTCTCCCAGGCTTGTGCCAAAGAGGCTTCTCATGGGACCCGTAGAAAACACAGCATTTTCTGAACAGTTATCACCCTGCAAAGGTCAGAACAACAGCAGACAAGGCTTGCTTCTCCCATGAAGGTAAGAGCAATAGTCAAGTCTATATGGATTGTATACAGGCTAAGGAAGATCCTGCTGGCCTGCAGACAGCATTTTACCAAAGCTTCAAGGAAACTTAAGCAATTTTTTACGAAGCTATCTTCAACATGTGGTCCCTGATGAAATGAAACAGTCAAGATTAACTAGACCCACTTGTTACATAGTTAAAGACTGACTACTGTAGACAATAAACAATAAATACCTCTTTTCCCACAGCAAAAAATAAGCACCATGGACATCAATACACTTCTTTCTCTGGAGCTCCCCCCAAAACATCCATCCTTGAGGTGAACCTGCTCCAGCACCATGTTGACACCCCTCCTGTGGGCAGGGGTAGCAAAACCAGAACTACCCTCTGTAGACAGAACATGGGGTGCCCCTAGTGCTCTTTTCAACCCATCAGCAGGGGGTTTCTGCCCCACCCCTATGGACTGCTCCCCGTTAGGGGAAAACCGAGCCATTCCTATTTATCACCACGTTGTACTGGCTGCTATGGGCTCCTTAGGGAACTAGAGAACCTATCACAGCAGCCAGAAATCCATGGCAACCTGTGTTTGCTAACCATGAAAATCACCCTTTTCAAGAAGCAGAGCTCTGTCTGAAGCGACTTAAAATCCCTTAGGGTAGCAGCACCACTGAAAGGACATGACAGGACTCTTTCCTTCTCCCAAGGCCCTCTGTCACTTCACGGTGTTGGTGGAAAGCCTTGCTCTGGAAATCTGGAGAAAGAGGCTATGTACGGAAATCATAGGGATGCTGGTCTCAGTGGCCAAAGTGCCTTTGAGCAGCTTTTCTTCCTCCAGAGCTCCCCACACTGCTGTGGGTATAAGCAATGCCCACCTGGCCAGCAAGCTCACATTTAAAACAACCTCCCTACACAGCAAGCTTGTTTTTCACTGCTGGCCAACCAGAGCATGCTCCAGCTGACAGCGTCAAGTCCTCTCTGGGTCTCCAGCTGAGACAAAGCTGTCAGTAAAATCACAGGAGGGTGCAATGTGTCCTGTCCCCCCCCCCCCCGGCTGTTTAAAATAAGTGTCACTAAACCAGACAGATGCTGGCGCTGTGTCTCAGCAGGCACTAATTTAGCCCATACAGAGTGCTCTTACATCATTTGTTCTGGGCACAGCTTAACTGCAAAATTAATTATTTTCCTATCAAACAGAATTGTAGAAGAGGGGAGCCATGGGATTTTGTGAGGCTGATGGGTGATAATGGGATTTGAATAAATAAACCCAACTTTGACTCCTGTCTGTGCTCAGGACCACTAAGAGTGTAGTGCCGCTGGGGTAGGAAGCACAGCAGTGGGGAGTGGGGCACAGCTGTCACCAGGAAGACAGGGGTGCTACGTCCCATCCGTGCTGTCACAGGGCACAGGGATGGGGCCCCCATCCATGCCAGGGTGCTGCAGCAGAAACAGCAGGGCTGTGAACTGCAGATCACACCTCTGCCCATCTCCAGTGCATCCCAGCGGCTGCAGGAGGCCTGCGGGACACACTGCCAGTATTATGGCAGGCCTCTCAGCCTTGCTGCAGGGAGCCAGCAGGACCATGCGGAGGTGGGGGAGCATCTCCAGGTGCTTCACCCTATCCCACCCCACATGCATCTCTTCTCCATGACACACCAGGTAGCTGTGAGCAGCAGGGAGCTGGCATGGCAACACAATGGCAACTGGCATGGGGGTGAGGAGAGGGCAGTGTGGCTGTCACTGTGGCATCAGGCTGAAGCTGCTCTGTGCAGTGGTACATGGCAGCTTGTGTCCAGACTGCTCCATGCCAGATGGTGAGTGGTTTGCATCTCAAGGCAAGCTCATTCGGTTTGTTCTCATTTCTGACCCTGTCTCAGGGGGTTCAGACACAAGCAGAATTAACAGAATAAGATGCCACCACAAACACATAGCTTCTCCTACGACAGGGCAAACCAGACCCAGGTTTTAGTTGGAGGGCATGCTACTGAAGTGGTCTGCATCCTCAGGTAATGACAGAAGTGAAAAAACATGGATAGGAGCAAAACCATGGCAAGTGGAAGACACAGCTGGAAGTTGTGATTGCCTCTGCAGGAACCCTCACTCTTCAACCCTGACAGCCACTCCAGCATGGTGCCCACCATGTGGGCAGGGCTGTGGTGAGCAAATTGCCTCAGAATCACACAGAAATGATCAAATTGATTGGTGATCATAAAAGTGTACAGTGACAAATCCTTACCTGAGCAAGAGGGACACCAGATGCCTAGGTCATATCTTGGGTTGTGGGTCAAGAGAGTGTGAAGTCTGGCACAAATCAGGTCACCACTGCTCCTGTCCGGCACGTTTGTTGAAGTACAGCGTTCGGGCAACCACTGGGCTGAGCTCAAGTCACATTAAATTCCGTACTAACACAGAAAAGGTGACAGACCTCAGCTCCCCACCACTGAAAGGGGTACCTGAAACATTGAATTCATGAATGCACGAAGCTGCGTTATGAAAGGACAAAGCACTGACTGCTTGGGTGTCTATAAAGAATAAGAAGTCCCGAACACAGCTCATTCTGAGCTCCAACAGGAAGTCTGAGAACTTGCACACATTTTTTGCTTTGATATCTCCTTTAATGCCTCAGGCTTGTTACGCATCCTATGATGCCTGTTGTGTTAGACAGCATCTCTGAGTCTGGGAGTATCTCTCGCTTAAAAAAACATCTAAGCGGCAGCGCCTAGGGTGAGACTTCGCTGTTTTATGAGCTCTTTCATCCTGAGAGCAGCGAGGCTCTGGCCATGCAACCACTGCCCTCAAGTGGCATGAGCCGCGCAGGACGCTCCTTAGCAGAGCAGAGGCTGGCTTGAACGCAGTTGAGCTGTGAGAGGAAAAAGGGAAACCGTTTAAAGGTCATGTAGAAATTTACCTTTTAAGAACCGAGCCCAGGAAGCGGTCAAAGGAAGGAAAAGGCACGCTTTGCCCAGGGGTAAAACTAGGCGCTCACTTGGCAAACAGGCACCAAGGCCAAAGCCGCCTCCAAACCACGGTGGCTAATGTGGAGTCAGGTCAGCAGCAGCCCATCATGGGCTACCAGCAGCCAGCTCCTTCCTCCAGCACTGCTCCTCAGTGGTTCCACCGCCAGGTTCCACCACAGGGAGCAGCAGCTTTAGAGCCGAGATGCAGCATTTTGGCCACGTCTGAATGCAAATCCAGCACCCATGTAAAACAACTGGATGTCCCAGCGTGAAAAAGGGTGAAAAAATGATCCTAATTTATTCTGCTTCTCTGGACCAGTCTCTCCTTTGGCTCCCATGGCGTTTCCTGTGTTAACTACAAGGAACCAGCAGGAACACTTGAGAGAACAACTAAAAGGCATATTTTCAGTTATTGGGGTAGATGAAACATTCTTCCACAGCCCTGCAAAGACAAAGGGTGAGAGCAATACAACAACGTCATTTTAAAAGCCTGAGCTGCACTGAGCTTATGAGGAGAGGGTTCTAGGCACTGCTCAGACAGTGATGCTTTGTAACAGCTTAATTGTCTGACTTGACAAATCTTGCACCTTCTGACGAAACTCAGCATAGAGCCAGAAGGCAAACATGGTGACAACAAGCTTTTCCTTAGGAAGGCTGGGGATCTGCAGGAAAAAAACTGAAGGAAGGGACAGAAAGAAGGAATTGCTGAGGACTTTGCTCCTGTGTTTTCTCCTAGCTCCTATGGATCTTGCCCATGTCCTGCTTGAGCAGGAAAGCTTGTAGGTGCCCAAAGGAAAACAAGACACGTGCAGTACTGCAGCCACCTCCTCCCTCTTGCTTAGCCAGGCCCCAGCAGTGAAGCCAGGCAGAACCACAGGGACACAGAGGTCTCCAGGCTCCACCTGTGATTTATGGGAAGGGCCCATGTCCCCAGGCACGGCAGCGTGGTGCTCACAAGGCTGTAGGAGAAGCCGTGGACATGGACTTGTGGAGGCACTGGGAGCTGCTCTGCTGTTGGCACTGCTCCTCCCTGCCCAATGGGGAGTGCCTGCACTGGGCTCCAGGGCTGTTGCTGATGGTTTTCTGGCCTGGCTACCAGCCTGGAAAATAGAGTTTCCACCCAAAGCAAGAGCAAGTGGGGAGAAACAGGGAGAATGGCTCCAACATTCCTGCCTGCCACCAGCAGTGTTTCCAGAGCAATGGAGCTGGGGAGGCAGAGCCTGCTGAGCTCCCCGGTGAATAGCAGCGATGCACACATTACTGCAGCATTATAATGCCCTTCAGCAAACAGATTGAGCTCAGCCAGATTGCAGCAAACCTCTGTGGTTAAAATCCTCTCCCCAGTCCTGTAACACAACTGTCACGTAATGACTTTGCATCTACACAGGCTTTTAGAACCAAGCTTTATAATCTGCAGGCAGAGGACAAGATTTACCAAGGGGGAAAGACTTTCTTGAAGCAGAAGGACCAAAGAGAACGGTTAGTGACCAAACTCAGCCAGGAGGGGACAGAGGAGCAGGTAATCTCACTGAAGCCCCCTACAGCCACATCCACAAGCATGTAAGGTAACAGCATTCACTTTGATCTAATTTATCATGTTTAGCTCTTTTAGAGTCCTGCACCAGATCTAGGGTTTGGCTTAGGTTGATTTGAAGGCAATAAACACCTTAAATAATGAAGGCAAAACCTGCAGAGGGATCAGGGACTGTGGCACCTGGGGTCAAGGCAGGCAATGTGCCATTCCCCAGCATGGAAAATGCAGAGAAATACATCCCCTCTACAGTCAGTGACAGGAGCAATGGGGGATGCACAGAGCTCACCTGGAGCAACTGGAGTGTCCTGGGCTCAGCAGTAGCAGTCATTTTTCTCCTTCTTAGTAGCTGGTGCAGTGCTGTGGTTTTGACTTTCAGCCTGGGAACAGCGCTGATAACACCGATGTTTTCCGTTGCTGCTCAGTAATGTTTACTCTGATCAAGGACTTTCTGAGCCTCATGTTCTGCCAGGGAGGAGGGGAAGCCAGGAGGAAGCAGAGACAGGACGCATGACCCAAACTGACCAAAGAGGTATTCCATACCACAGCACATCATGCCCACTGCATAAACTGGGGCAGTTACCTGCAAGGGTTAGGTCACTGCTTGGTTGGGCTGGGTATCGGTCAGCAGGTGGTGAGCGGTTGTATTCTCTTCCCTTGTTATTTCCCTTGTCATCATTATTATTGGTGGCAGCAGCAGTGGTTTGTGTCATGTCTCAGTTTCTGGACTGTTCTTATCTCAACCCATGGGAGCTACATCCTTTCGATTCTCCTCCCCATTTCTTCTGGAGTGGGGGGAAGGAAAAAGAGAGGGGAGTAAGTGAGAGTCTGTGTCAGTTACCAGCTTGGCTTAAACCATGACATGGAGAAACAACCCTCATCAGCCACCGAATTGATTCTTCTTCCTGCCCCAGCACCAGCTGCCCAGCTTCTTTTCTCTGCACACCAGAGTACTGAATGCATGTTGTGCTGTGCAGCCTTGTACTGAGAGCACAAAGCATGTACCAGTCTGGGGTGAGTAAAAGTTGCCTACTTGGCTTTGCCAGGAGAGCTTGGGTGATGACTACACTCCTGGCTGGATCATGGTATGAAGATAGGAGGAGAAAGTTTGGGCTGTTCAGCCTGGAGAAGAGAAGGCTGCATGGAGACCTCATAGCAGCCTTCCAGTATCTGAAGG
>JAOEHY010050052.1:0-42997 GCA_025447955.1 Psilopsiagon aurifrons
TCATAGGCTGCCAGTATCTCTTTTTCAGTTGGGGTATAGCTAGTTTCAGATCCTCTATATCCCCGACTCCAAAAACCGAGGGGTCGACCTCGAGTCTCCCCTGGAGCTTTCTTCCAGAGGCTCCAGGTAGGACCATTCTCCCCAGCTGCGGTGTACAGTACATTTTTACATCTGTCCCAGTCTGAGCTGATCCAATGGCCACTGCGTGAACTATCTCTCATTTAATTTGCTCAAAGGCTTGTTGTTGCTCAGGGCCCCATTTAAAATGATTCTTCTTCTGGGTCACATGACAGAAAGGGCTTACAATCAAACTGTAATTTGGGATGCATTCTCCAGAACCCCACAACACCCAAGAAAGCTTGTGTTTCTTTCTTAGCAGCAACGTCTCTACCTAATATCTAATATCTTGTTGATTTTATCTGTGAGGATCTGGCGACTTCCCTCTTGCCATTTTATTCCCCCAAACCTAATCTCCTGTGCAAGTCCCTTAAGTTTAGTCTGGTTTATGGCAAAATTGGCCTTCAGAAGGATTTGCATTATTTTCTTCCTTTGAGATAAGAACACTCCCTATAATAACTAAAGTATAATGTAAAACTACTATTACTACTACTAATGATAAGGGAAATAACAAAGGAAGAGAATACAACCGCTCACCACCTGCCAACCGATCCCCAGCCCAACCTGAGCAGTGGTCTAACCCTTCTGGGTAACTGCCGCCAGTTTATATACTGTTCATGATGTGCTGTGGTAGGGGATACCCCTTTGGCTAGTTTGGGTCAGGTGTCCTGTCTCTGCTTCCTCCCAGCTTCTTCTGCCCTTACGCACTGGCAGAACATGAGAGATTGCGAAGTCCTTGACTAGGGTAAGTGCTACTGAGCAACACCTAAAACATCCGTGTGTTATCACCTTTGTTGTCAGACTAAAGCCGAAATACAGCACTGTGCCAGCTACTAGGAAGGAGAAAAATAACTGTTATAGCTGAACCCAGGACACTCATGCATTTTGATATTCAGTCATTTGTTGAAAAAGAACCTTGAATTTAATGGTGTGCTTTGATTGCAGTTTTGTTCCTGATAAAAAAATCCGATATGTTGTAGAACAGCTGCTTCAAGTACATGGGATAAACTGACATTTCACAGTTGTAGTTTTAAGATGCTGAAATACCTGCCTGAAATTTAAGAGTTTTCTGGCATTTTACTTACAAAATCTGCTGACATAGCACTCTACTTCTGAGCATCAGCATGCTGACCTCTTCCCTCTCACTCTCCTTTTGTTGGTTTACCTTTTTTGCCTTAAGCACTTCTCAGGCTCTTATGGGAGGTTGTTTCCACTTTATTGAAAGAACTGCAGTTGTCATTCAACAAATACGAAACCTTGTTTTGTTTGTGTGTTATTAAATAATTTGGGGATCCTCTGTTCCTAAAATCAAAACTTTCAATACATTCGTATCTATAATCTAAATATGACTGTATTTACTGGCTACAGGAGTATAAATCTACTCATGTGCTGTAAAGGAGCTTATACTGAACCCCCCTTAAAAAGTATGTAGATTATCTTTATTTCACCAAACTATTCACTTGGCTAATGTGCTGAATCTTATGTAAAGGCACATAGACCACTTTCATACATGCAGGTTAACTACTTGCATAATAAATATCAGCCCAGGAATGCCACAAAACTGACTTTCTCATGTAAGTTGCCAGGTGAGCAGACTAGGGTGTGTGTAGAGGAGGGTTTCTGTCAGCATCTTTCTTCTCCTCATACTGCTCACTCTCCTGTCAGGCAACATAAGCAGTATGAGGTACAGACTGCCCCTTGAAGTGGACTACCTTTCCTGAGTACTGAAGCACTTGAAAAGCAGCTGGTGAATGTCTGCTCCAATGGTGTCTCAATGGCACAGAAGCAGCATCCTGTGCCATACACAGAATTCAGCAACTTTCTTCTTATCACCCCTATTTTACTGACTGCATGATGGAGTCCTGTAGCATGATAGTTAGTCACTCAATCCTGCAGCACCTTAGGGACAAAAAGTAGTTCACAGTGGTTTAGTGAGAAATATCTTGATTGAGAATGTAAACATTTTAAATTTACTAGTGCTATCTAAGACTTCACTGCATTTGGAGAGGAAACTTCCTTATGGAGAGACAATCCTCTGTAATGGGATTGGGGAATATGCATCATGCTGTCCATTCCAAAAATCAGAACATGGTTCCTTTATAACTTTCCCATAGGAGAACGTTTATATTCTATAGTGCCTGCGGTTGCTTCTGTGGCATCTTTTTTTTTCTGTGTTTTGGTGGGTTTTTGCTCAGGAAATTCATGTCATCCATTGACTATAAAAAAAAAAATCACCACTCATGGTTAATTTACAGCATTAGCTAACAAAGTGTTTTTAAGAATTTTCTTCTGTGGTTACATCTAAATTTATCACCTTTGCACTGCTGGTATACTTCTGAACAACATGGCTGCTTATAAACAGAGTTCTTTACCCACCCCTCAGTTCACTGTCTTCACACAGTGTCTAGCATAAGGACACTGTAAAGCTACTTGTGGAAAAGATGGTTGAGAGTAAGTACTTTCCACTACCCCATTGCTGAAGCAATGTTAATGACCATCTTCCTTCCAATAGAGGAATTCCAATAGAGGAATTTTGTACTCTTTACATATGTTTTATGTCATGGTATCTATCTAACTGAGTATCTTGTACTCCTTTACCTCTGCTTTGTTACATTTGCCATTCCAAATCCTATCTCCGACTCTGTCCAGGGAACTGCATATATACATACCCCTTTACACTTGCAACTATTGAATCATAGAATCATCAAATAGTTTGGGCTGGAAGGGACCGTCATCTAGTCCAACCCCTCTGCAATGAGCAGGGACATCTTGAACTAGATCAAGCTGAACAGCACCGGTCCCAGTAGCAATCCCTGAGGAGCGCCACTTGTCATGGGCTTCCACTTGGACACTGAGCAATTGCCCACAACTCTCTGAGTGTGGCCACATACAAAGTTATGGCATTTGGATGTTTAATACAAATAAAACATGCTTTCAAGAAGGTACAGTAGCAAATATTTGAAGATCATAGGACAAACTCACTAATACCCACATGCCTACTTGCCAGAATTCATCTTAGTATTTTGCACTGGCTGAATTCAGTAATGTCCCAAGTTGATGCAATCTCTTTTTAAAGACATCTCAGGTTACTCTGTTGAACTGTGTAGCACTTCACTTGGCTAGGCAGATGAAAAAACTGTAGCAATAGTTCACTGAATCAAGAGGATTTTTGTCCCTTCCAGCACCTCTAAATAGGGGGATGGAACAACTTCGGTATTTGTCTATTTCTAATACCATTTCATTCTTTGAAAACTCATTTTGTCTTTTCTAAATTTTGGGCTACTTTCCAGGCTCATGTATATATATATATATCAGCAGTAACCAAGAATAACTTAATGTAAGGGAGTCAGACTTACAAATTAAACCAGAATTTGGCCTGTTGCCATGAAAAAATAATTTTCTAAAGCATTAAAGGTTAATGTTATAAAAAAGGGTGTGTGGTGATGACTGGCCAATTCTTTCTTACATGGAAGAGTGCCACGGTACAGTGGTTGCCTTTAGGCTTGCTGTGCATTAAGGTTTTCTCACACGCAAAACAATAAGGAACATAAGAAATGAAACCAAGCATTTCTGCAGTAGAAGCATTCATGTGGATTTTTTTTCTGGGAACACATCATGGTGGTGTTAAATAAGGTGAAACATATTGCTTTGCTGAAAATACTTTTTATCAAATCAAGCAACCTTCAGCATGTACTTCTGTCTCAAGAGGTGACTCACCACGGGGATTATAGCAGCTTTTCATCATATGCAAGTAGTAATCACTTAAATTTAGTTGGTGAGTTAAGTCAGCAAGAAATAGAAGAACAAAACAGTATTTAGAGCTGGAAAACACCTATTAAATCATTTAAGACCACTGCTGATAATGATTTGTTCTCTAAAGTACAGTTTCTATTGTGTTTTTCAGTCTATGTGTCTAGAGTTTAACAAACTATACGCTTCTTGAGGAAATTTTTCTCAGTTCTGTACAGACTTGGTTTTGTTTCATATTGGCCAGTTACTCTTACCTGAACTTCTTATTCTAATTAACCTTTAAAAAATAGGCTTAAAATAATTTCCCCTTTTGAACTCTGTTGTACGCTGCTCAATTGAGAAGTATACTTATAAACATTAGATAGTGTCTACATCTCATACTCTCATATGTGTATTTTTAGCTCATTTCAGTTTCACCACCTTTTGCCTCTGAAACTGCATTGACTTACACTACTGTTTACTAGTAAACTTGCTATCTTGAATACTCCTTGGGTATTTCATTTGGTGCTTTGCATTATGAAAATCATTTTGTCCAGATTTATTCTTCAGTTAGAAAAAATAAGAGGGGGAAGTAGCTGCCCCACTCCTTCATGATGTTTAGTTTCAACATACCCTACAGTGTAATCTACAGGTCTTTTATGATCATATAGATGATCGTAAAAGGAGACAAGGGAGACAAACATCCCCTCAATATCATGAAAAAAATTGCAGAGGCGATAGCAGTGCTGTATCCTTCTCCTAGTCCCTTTTGCTACTTTATTATCCTGTTAAAGCTTGATTCTTCTCCACTCTTTACCTTAATGTTTAAGATAGGTCAAGTATATCAGACTAAAATCAGTATTTCAGAGTATGTACAGCTCATACGTAGTGTGTATTGCAAGAATACTACTCCTTGCTTTCTAATACTGAATAAACATTGGAGCACAGCTTCCTGTTTCAAAACTAAGAATTTTGCCATTTAAAGAGAAGTCTTTTTTTTTTTTTTTTTTCCTCATTCTTTTTCTCTACACTGCTTTTTATTACTGTGGTACAGCAGTAGTTTAAACTTTATCTATGAATGTGACTCCTAAATCATCTAAGTTTCTGGAAACACGCTATCAAAAATCTTATAGTGCTGAATATTCATCTATTCATGGTATTTCTGGTTTTGTTTGCATGTGACTGGCTCTTGGATTATCCTGCTTGAAGAAGAAATGAATTGGAAAGGAAACTCCTAGCAAAACTATCAAAAATTTTAAACTGAAATATATATTGTAAAGGGATTTATATCAATGCAAATAACCTATTTCTGTAGTTTCATAGATGTCAGGAGAATGTTACGGGAGCAGCTCAAGTACTTAATATGATTTCTGATAAAGCAGTTTGTTATTAAGAAGGTTTCTGTCTTTTGCCCCGGTTATAAGGTTTCTAGATTTCCTGTTTCCTTTTACTAAGACAAAAATACAGATGAAGGGATAGCTCTGGAAGAGAATGCATCACAGGGTAGCAGCTACGGTCAATTACTAACAAACCAACCACATCAGAATATTTTTAGAAGAATGCTCTTACTAAACTTACTAAACTGTTCACCTGAGTTTCATAGAGGGGGCTCGATCAGAGTGTATCTTAAGCCTTGTGTTTGTTATTGTTTGATATTTCTTGTCATTGCTAGTCATGCATTATCTTGCAAATTTGTTTTATTATTGTTATTACCTGTTAAGTAAGAAAATCTCATTCAAGCTTGTGGATTGGGGAAATAAAATGGGAAGGGCCCTACAAACAGGTATAATTTTCTTATTTAATCAAGCTTAACAGTGACTCTTAGATTAATTTCAAAGTTGGTATTGTTAGCCACAAGAATAACATACTGCTGCTTAAATACTGAAGTTTTCTACTTACCCTTTGAATTTTTATTCAAACTTGGGGAGTTTTGTGTTTATTTTAACATCAGTGAAGAGAGTATAGCTGACTTGACAGCTGAATTCTATTTAGTTGACATTTGAGAAAGAATCTGAAGAAAGCATGACTGCTACTTTAAGAGAAGAACTTGTACATGGAAAACATAATTTGAAGAATAAGCACTGCCCCTCTAGAAAAATTGTGGGTTTTTTTAATCTGAGCAAGGCAAGTCCAAAATTTAAATGAGCACAGGTCAACAATATAAATTGATTAATGTCTTCTATAATGATAGCAAGCACAGTAAGAAAAGTTTTTGAAGACGGGATTTTTGAAAATATAATAATGTAATCAAGCAATGTGTGTAGTACTGTAGCGTGCATAAATGTCAGATGAATCACGAAGC
Source organism: Psilopsiagon aurifrons (assembly GCA_025447955.1). NCBI lineage: Eukaryota > Metazoa > Chordata > Aves > Psittaciformes > Psittacidae > Psilopsiagon > Psilopsiagon aurifrons. Next base: position 6,149 of record JAOEHY010050052.1, read on the forward strand.
AAAATGGATCAAGACAGATCACACAAAGAGACACTTTCTCTCTATTTTTTTAACTCTTTGAAAGATATTTTAAATACATACTGTCCTCCTGAAAGCCTTTCTAAATAGACGATAGCATACAGAAAATTGCTATTTTGTTTGTAGCAAACTATCAACTAATTTTTAAGGTCTGTTATTGTTTAAACAGAGCCTATGTTGATCTGAAGAAGGTTCTTGGCATAAAATGGCCTTGTTATTTATTTAGCCATTCCTATAAGTTGTATTTGAAATGCTGCTAAACAAGATGCAACCGTGACAAATTCTTGTTTATTAAATACGCAAAAGTTCAAGGAAGTTGCTTACATAAAATACATCATTATATGTCAGTAAGAGCCCAAATATATTTCAGAGCTCTTCAAGTTCAGGCATAGCTTAGAGTATTTTTATAGCTTTGGAGGGTTTGGGGTAATCACATTGCATTGCATATTATAGGTCATTTTAGGAGAAAACCAGACATTCAAGATCAGAATGGCATTGTTACAAATTATCGTGTGATCGCATTCTAAAATAGGAAAACAGGCTGCCTCAAGCTGGACACCCATATACTGCAGAGTAACTTGCTGTCTAGGTTGACTGTAGGTATTAATTTTTAAACATTACATTTGAAAGTATTTGCCAGAATATTTCAGTGCTTCTGTTGTTTAAAAATAAAGTTTAAAGATTAGTTTTAGGAGTCTTAATTTAAACATTATTTGAATAATTCAGGAAAAATTGCTTTTGAGATTCTGGATGGGACTGTGAGTCTGTATTATGCCTGAGCATCATACTCTACTGGATTTAATAGCCTGCTAGAACATTGGCTTGCCAGTTAAAAGCCAGATTTTCACAAATGTCTTTCTGTTTTTCTTCAGGCTGCCTTTCAGTGTTGTACATGTCCAGCTCAGAGGTACAGTAGCAGTAGCATAGTAAATCTGCACAAGTCATAGCTTGTGCAAGAAGTTGAAATGCATTTGAAACAAATGTTCAGTTTCTGAAATGATTGTGGACTTGGTTCACTTAGAACCTCTTTTAAGGTCTATAAATCTTAAGCAGTCATTCTTGTTCCCTTTCCCTATTAATTGCATCGCTGAACACAAAAGCTGTGTTATGTGCAGAATAACTGAGCTTATCCCTATTAGGAAGGAGTTATGTTTGGTATCTAAAGAACAATAACAGTTTGCTGCTTGGCTGATCAATGCTGGATCGAGTTCACATTCCCAAGTTCCCACTCTCACACTTACATGTGCAGGGGGTGGAAACATAGCTAAGAGAGGAAGGACTTTTCCAGAAAAATGTTGAGCTGAGACTTACCCAATCAGACACAGCTGGGCTTGCATAGCAATAAACATTAATTTTAAGTCATTGCTTGTAGAAACATTCAAAGCACAGAAGTTAGCAACCAATTAATTTTTAGCCTGCCCATTGTTTTCTTTGCCCAGTGGATCAATCCATAAAACTTTAAAATATTTTTTGTGGTACCTTGCAAGAAAACTTTTTAATGAGGAAAGAGTAACCTTCAAAATGGTTGAAATCTCTCCAGTTTGGAGTCCCAATAAATAGTTTTAGTGCATGAGACACACAATATGCAAGAAGAAGAAATCAAATGCACCTTCAGGAAATAATACTTGAGATCATTTTAATGCAGGAGCATAGAGTTAGCATTACATTTAGACATAGAGTTACCCACCTTACACATGTAGCCCTGTGTATCGCTAACCCAAAAAACTGAGATCTGCTGATTTCTGCAGTGGTCCAGTCAGAAACTCAAAGTGATCCTGAGGGTTAACATCCTGCTGTTGCGTTCCCGACAGGCTAGAATTGGGAATGGAAGCTCTTGCTTTTGAGCCCAATGCTTTTCTCACACATTCTGCAAAAACAATGAGCTGCTGAAGAACTTGTAGAGAGCAGATGGTAACAAAATTTGTGTAATGGTCTTTGTTCCACATCCATCAGTTAGCTGTCTTTCACAAAAGCTGACAGCGGCAATGTCAAGATCTTTCCAGGCTTATATTACCTTCAGTCATCCCCTTACATTAAGCAGTGCTTTGTAGTCAGACTGAAGATGTAGGTAATGGTTACCTCCTATTTAATCATGGAGGAGATAAGTGATTCTCCTAAAACTTATTCCATCTCCATAAGAAAGGAATGTTTTTCCAGATTACTTTAACTATTCTTGTCTACTCCCCTCTAAGCCCACAGTAAAATTTAAATGCCAGAATTCAGATGTCTGAAGAAAGAAAGGTTTGAAAAGTGTACTGGCTGACAAAGCTTTTGGTCAATACAAAAGTAACTAGTAAAGGTCATGGTTCAATCTTACATATTTTTGCTTTATATGTTTCTTTACTAGAACCGTTGGAAGGATTTTTGATTTCTGCAAGGGATCAGTAAGATGCAGAGTTCAGTAACTCTGAAAGATGTATTTTATTTCTTCAAGAAGAAACAAAGTCTGCTTCATTTTCTTTGAGTTTCTTTGTACTGGAAAAGTAAGAAAAACACTACTTGTCACGTCAGTGCTGCAGAACTCTCCTGTAGCCATGTTAAGACATGAGTTTGTTTTTCTCTTTAATAAAAAAAAATAATTAAAAAATCACAAAACCAAAACACCGAAACCACCACCACCACAAAAAAACCCCCAAAACACACAAACAGAAAAAACCATCAAGAAAACCCAAACAAAAAAAAACCAAAAACCAAAACAAACATACAAAGTGTCCCCATGAAAACTGCAGAGTCAGCTGGGGGACTTGCTGTTCTCAGAGGACTGCATTCTGGGCTGGATTTCATTTCCAGTAACTTCAATCTGCTGCTGATATACAGCTTCTTGCAATATGGATGCACCAGCCATCTTGCCATGTTCACTTGTAGCCTCCTGCCTCTTAGTCTCTCTAGTAACAGTCGTGTTTTAAAATCCTTGCAGTTGTTGCCCTTGGGGAATACAGTCAAATATTTCAAGCCGTTATTAATCATCTGGTGAGATACTGCATAAAACGCATTGCTGTATTTTCATTTTCTGAACCTTTTTACAAAAGATTGGAAGCCAGGTGTCTTCTGCTGAATCCGTTTTCAGGTTATACAGGCTGTGCTGAGGGCACATCATAGTCCCAGTTTCCAAGTAAGTTAATTTTCCAATTTAAACTAGTGGGTTTTTTTTCCTGTATCTTCTCAGTGGTAAGAAAACACATATCTTGAATTTCATGACAGTTCCATTAAATTATCTTTTACTGGTATCACAGATGTAATGGCATCAGCCTTAAAATGTAAGCAATATCATTCTAATACTGTAAACAAATCGGGGGGGGGGGGAGTCCATTTTTTGTTTAATATTACAAAGGAGGTTGTATAAAGGTACAAAATTGCAATATGTAGACTGGTGAAGTTAGTATACATCCTCTGTGAGAAAACATGATGTGATAGTAAAATCTTCATGCCTTCCTGTGTGCTTGCTAGTGTCCACATAGTTCTGCATACATAAATGTGGGTGTGTGTATATGGTGTAAAATTCAGTAATTGAGAGAAAAATAAGATCTCTATAAAGGAGAGATTGGAAAATAACCTGACTGCGTTAGTTATCAATCTCCTCTGCTTTGCAAAAGCTCTTTTAAAATTTATTTACAGTAAATATTTTTATTCCTCCATTTTCATTATTTTCTTTTTGCCTTCCAGTATCCAAAAAATGTTAGTAAGCACTTACTCAGTGTTCACCTTAGATACAACAAGCTACTACGAAGTTCACCAATATTGAATGTTTTAGCATTAGAGTAGCACAGATCCACTGAAATTATAGACAACTTATGCAAAGGAAAAGTGCATAATCATGATTTTTCATTGAGTTATCATTATCAGCCATCACAGCCTGAACAATTTAAAGCCAGTTTCTATTTCAATTTAAAATGAAAGAGTTGGCTGTTGCTCAAATATCCTATTGTTTTCTAGGCTATATACAATCCTCAAAGGTCACTGTATATGTGGGCTCTGGCTTGGAAAATAGCTGATGGTAAATCATGGTCTAAATTATTTAACCAAGTTATTTATGGGCCTGCCTTCATCAGATTGGTAGGAAGAATTACCTCCTCCTTCTATTTCAAAATTCAGTTATATTTAATCCTCATGCTCCAAAAATGAAGTATCCTAGCATACGCTGGCATGTATAAACGCTTGTTCTCAATATGAGTGTTAGATAGGAGTGCTCCATTAGCACACCCTGAAAGAAAGGCTTTCTAAGTAAAGAAAGACAGGGAAGATGGAAGGACTAATCTCTTGCCTTCTGTTCTGAGGGGGTTCAAATATGACAGTCAGTGTCATGTGGACAGCAAACAGAATGGCTGATGGAGGGTCATGCATCCATTCTCCCCTTAACTTGGGTATCACATCACCCGAGGTGTTGGCTCCACAAGGTCTATTACCGGTGTAAAAAGTAAGTTAACAATTCCTGTTGGGTTTCCTTCACTGCTGTGCAGTTACTAACAGGAAAACAGGAGCTATGTCTGAGTTTTAACACACCATATGTTTGTGTGTACAGGGATTTTCATCCCAAATCAGCCTCAGGGCCTGCAGGTCTGAAAATCAATATCTCATGTAACTTTTTTCCCCTAGTTTTCTCCAAACATTTGAGAGGACAGGAAGTGTAATCCTTCAAAGGATTTAAAGTATAAATCTGTCACACTTTCTCTGTTTCCCAGGGTTTTGCATAACTGTATCTGTGGGAATGCACAATCTAATCTGTTGGCTGACCAAAGGGAATATTGTTTAGGTAGTTTACATTAGTTTGTATTTCCTATTAACATCATTTTTTGTTCATATCCTTGTTTGTCTCTTTGAACTATGCTCTGTTCTTCTTTCTCCATTCAAATGTGCTGAGTTCAAGAGCCAGTTTATAGCAGCTTCCAGAATTACCATTTAGTAGAAATCTGCTGTAGTTTTACAAAATAAAAATATGCAAGTTCAAGTAGGCCTGTGGTGTGAAATAAAAATCTATAGTATGATTTCCTACTGTGATACCTCTATTAAAAAGTTCGTTTTTGTGTAATGCTTCATAGTGAAGTTGCTTCTATTTAAAGCATTGAGTTTGATCTTGGCTTTGATCTGAAGCTTTTGATCTTGAAAAAAACATGTTGTGGAAGTAAAACAAAAAGGGTAGGAGAGAGGGTTTTTTTGGTGGGCTTTTTTTTTTTTCAGTGATAAAGGGATACTGTCAAGATATAGCACACACTAATTGGACCTATCTTTATTTACTGAAACCTGTTTCGAAAGTCCATCTAATTCTATATATAGGAGGATTTGCTGAAATATGTGCTTTAATGAGCCTTATTCTTTAACAAGAGAATAGATTTTCTTTTGATGCTGTCAGGAAATTGTCCTAGCACAGAGTATATTATTTTTTAAATACTAAAAATACCTTTCAATCATAATTTTAACTATATGGAGTAAGATGCAGTCTGTCCTATATTGTCTGTCATTTTAAATGCTAAACACTGATCGCAAAGTAAAATCCTAAATTAGGAATTTATAGCGTTCAGATTTTGCATAGCTTCGGTGTCTTCCATCATAGCAGAGCTTGTATATCCTCTTCAAAGAGCACAGAAACATCTGTTGAAATCACTTGCCTAAATCAATCACCTGCTTGCAGTCTCATGTTGAATAAAGCGTTTAACTGGACCCGCAATCAGGGGTTTGCATGTGCTGCTATATGATTAATGAGCTGGTTTGGTTCTTGCTTTTAAGGCACATTTCAGGCGCTCCAAGGTAATTTAATAGTTGGACTCTTCAGGTATCAAGCAAGTACTGGGGGAAATCTGAAGCATTTAATGGTGGTGGTACTTCCTCTCTTGAGCCAGCCCCAGTAGCTCGTTCCTCTGTGAATACCGGGGATAGCGGGCGGTTATAGGAAGGCTAACAGGAAAGCGTTTGTCATAATGAGAGGCTTAACGAGAGAGCATCTCTCTGGAAGCTATACCGTAACCCCGCTACAAGCGTTCGCGCGGACGTTAGGAAGGGCCGCCCCGTCGCCCGGGCGGTACGCACCATCGCCGCGTGGTCCGCGCAGCTCGGCTGGGCTCGGTAGTGGCACCGCCGGGGGGCGGAGAGCCGGGCCCCGCCTGCCGCCGGCGAGGCACCACTGGAGGTATTTCGGGCTGGGCCCGGGGAGGCGCGGCAAGCTCCGGCGGGGCCTCCCCGGACCCGCTGGTCCTTACGCCTTTCGAGCGCTCCTGCTCCCCGCATAGCCATGGGGGCCGGAGCTCGGGGGCGGGGGACCCCGCGGAGGTGTTTCATTTCCGACCGAGGGCTGCCGTGTGCCGCCGCTGAGGACGGCAACGGCGGCACGGGCGCGGCCGGGCGGGGCAGGCGCGGCCTTGGCTCCAGGCTCGGTGGCGCTGGGTCCGGGCAGGGATTGCCGCAGGCGCGTCCCGTGTTGTCCTGTCCCGTTCTCCTCGTGGCCCTGGGGAGCGGAGCATAAGCGGGGATACTCCGCTTGCAAGCCCGCCTGAGCGTGCGCTTTCTCCCCCATATAGCCTTTGCTGGAGGAGGGTGAGACGTGGAAGGAGAGTCGGCTCGTCCAGCAAGTGAGCGGAGAGGTGAGGAGGGAATCTTCCGCGGCTCTTACGTTGCCCCCGCTTTGTTCCTTTGCCAGTCTGCTCCCCAGATTTTTAACCTGACACTTCTTGCCACCCCTGCCATGCTTTAAAACGTAGCTGCTTTCATATGGGAATAAAAACATTTATATGGGGGAAGAAACTGAAGAGTTATTTCTTTATTAAATAGTAACAACCCAATCGTCTAAATTTGGCGTTGGTAGTCTGGAACAACTTTGGACTGGGTGGCTGGAAACAAACCTCTTACTTGAAATAGAAGGTGTAAGGGATGAAGCACAGAGATTTTGTCCAGCATTTTTGCACACTGCTGTGGTTAAGTTTCTGCCTGGGTTTACATTTGGCAACCTGCTCTGGCATCGAACATGTTCTTGTGCGCAACGCTTTTAAACTGGAAGTTCTAAAGGGAACACCACCTCACACTTTGACCATGCGCAAGTAACTAACCAGATCACCTAAGACCATGTCATTCTAGTTGGGGAGAAGTGCTGTTCCTCTTTGTAGTGAAGCAGTGGAAAAAATTGTCTATGGAGTCTGTTTATAGCTGCTTACTATTGTTGAATAGCTGCACGTGGATCACATCTTTTTGCTAAAAAAGCACTATGGTTTTAATCCAGGTTACAAAATGGATTCGGATAAACCAGATGATGAGAAAAAGTGGCAAAAAGAAAAGAAGGCTGGATGGAGTTGTTTTCCAAAAGGTAAGGGTTCCTGATGTGTGTTTGTATAATGGGATGAAGGGTGGCAGATCCCAAATGCTTTGCGATGACACCTTCTTAAACTTTTATGGAGGTGTTTTTTAGCATCTTCAACAAGGTGACAGTGAAAAGGCATTACTGATACAAGTTTCAGTGTCATTATATAATTACAGTGGAGACAATAATCTTTTCAGGTGTCCATAATTTAGAAGACAACTTCCTCAGAATGTTACAGTTTCTAACTGGATGTTAATGTTTTTAACTGTAACATTCTGAGGGAGAAAGAAAGTGCTTTCATCAAAGAAATCAATAGAACTTGAGAGCTTTTGACAGGACCTACTACTATTTGCAAATGTTCAGTTAACTGGTAGGTGACAATTTTCATTGTGGATATTAGGGCAATAATATAGATGTGATCTGTACATTGTAACAGATAGTTCTGACTATGCTGTTGTCACATAATTCAGAGAGTGAGTTTGGAAATAATCTGTTTGCAATGTAGTTTTCAATTAATGAAAATGCTCCAAGATAGTTATTTTATAATTACTACAGAAGATTTTTTAAACTGAATGCAGCCTAAATTAAACTATCTTTAAACCAGAGTTTTTTTTAGTTAGCTGTTACGGTATATTTGTTCTGTACTGTTGAGTTGACCATTTAAATCACACTGTAGAGAGGTAAGTGACTAGTCGACACTTTTAAGAATAGTTGTTTTCTTTTACAAACAGATTTAGAATTATTTTTTTAAACCTGTTACCTTTAAAGGATTAAAATGGCAGTGTGTTGTTTTGCTGTTTCGACAGTGCTTCTAGAATGCATGACGAATCATTGCTGTTTCTGTAGCCAAATTCTTGCTGATAGCATGGCTGCCAGCTCCTGGATGTGTTGCCTTAGTATGGGCATTACAGTATATGACAAATGTCTGTGAAGTGCATTGTTGTGTGGGGATTTACGAGCTCCATGGTGAATTAAAAACCCACCAAATAGCATCCTGTAATTCACTACTACTTTTGCTTGTAACTGGAATACATTGTTTAGGAAAGATGATCTGTGGTGCTGTGCTAGTGACATGATCTGAACAGAGACAGCATAAACTATTGCACTAAGTAATTCCATTTCTCTTTGTATTTTGGTATGTGAATATTTGCTTGCATGTATGTGTAGCACTTGTATTTACAGTCGTTTTAAGATGAAGATTTTTAAAGTTAAAAAAAGTATCACTATGTGAATTCAAGAGCAAAATGCATTCAGAGTACACACAGCCCTACTACAAGCTACAGGCTGCACACATTTTTATGTAATTTTTAAATGGTGCAAAGTAGGTTCCCTGCTACACCTTAACAGTAGTCTTAAAGGTCCCTTATGCTGTTATACCTGTTCTCATCGCTTTCTGTTGGAGAAGGCTTCCTTAGTGCAAAACCCCTTTGTACCAATGAAATTCCATTTCTGTTGCTTGGGTAGGCAGTTGTTCTACTTTACTGTTAGAAATGCGAAACCTAATGTGTAAACCTAAGGTATAGTTGTGGTTTTTTTAAATAGTAATTCTTGAGTAAGGTCTGTGAGCAGAAATGTGAATTAAAATAGAAGGCAAGAATACGGAGTCTACAGAGAATGCAGTAAGTATTAATAATTCTTGGAGATTGAACACGGATTCATAGGACTGCATTGGCAGGGTACTTAACCCTATGGAAAGGGAAAGGCGTAATGACATGTTTTGTAGTGAAACCACTGACAAAGTACCAAGGGTGGGATTCCTCATCTGCCGTAGAGGTGTGGTCTTTGCAACAGTGACTTCGCCAATACAGTTAGAGACAAGGGAAAAGAGAGAAGGGAAAAAAGACAAGTGAACTCACTGTGCTGGCAGATCTTTATTGTATTGCTTCATTTGGAGTTGATTGCAAGTAGGTTTCCAGCATGGCACCAGAAAGTGTGGATGGTGTTACCCTCTGTTCCACTAGAATTCTTGATCTTTAGTCGTGTCTGTATTGGCTTGTAGCAGAAATTACATCATAAAGCAGTGGAAGTACTTCGGGGATAAATGAGACAAGAAGAAAGAAAAAGGCAGGTAATGGAAAGTAAGGCGCCCTTGAAAAAATAGCAGAGGTAGGAATAAAGCCATGGAGTGAGAAGAGGGAAGTGAAAAGCAGAGGAAGAGGTAAACAGAGAAGTCAGAGCTGGTACCAGCTCACATCACAAGTGTGGTTAAAATAACGATACTGTTGTATTTTGCTACATGTGGAAAACTGAAATTCACATTGATCCTGTTTATCCTTTCAAAACAAGCACTAACTTATTAAATGCTGCTTCTAAACTTTCATGAGCTTGTGCTGTCTGATTTTCATCTATGGCTTTTTTTCTTTGTGGTAGGAAGTCCTTTTTCTAATAGAAGATGAATGGCTTTGCTATACTGAGACACCGCCAAATCAAAGCAACTGCTTCTGCATCCAAGTATAAACTTTAGGACAGATAACCTATGGAATAAGTGAAACAGAATTGTGGAGGAAAAGTTGCTGGCAATTACAGGGGAATTACTTATTGAAAATATTTGCCTTCTAAACAGTTAAGTGTGTAGGAGCTGACTTTACGTACACGTATGTGTTTTTAAAGAGCATTTGAAGATAGCGTGTGCTGGATAAGAACTGTGTGACTGCTAGTGTTAACTGCACTCAAGTTGCATATAAACCAGTGGGGAAGCTCCTGTAGAAAGTTGTGGTGCTGCTGTCCTCTGTGGATCCACACATAGTGGATTGCAGCAGTGTTAACAAATTCCATGGGTGAGAAAGACTTTCTAGTCACGTAACTAAGGGCTACAGTTCTTTTTCTCCTCTTCTCTCTGATTTTTTTTTTTGAGGTTGTTTTTCCCCTTCAGCCTTTTTACTGCTCTGTTTCTTAAGTGTTTTATTTTTTCTTGGTAGCTTTTATTACAGTCTTTCTTCTGCTTCTTTTTCACCCTTGTTCCTTTCTCTGTCTCCTTCAGTCGCCTTCAGTACTGTTCATTACTTTCTGTTTACTTTCATTGCTTTTTCTAAGTTACCTTTTGCCTACCTTGATTTCTGTTTATGGTTCCCTGTGGGGTATTCTTACAGTGTCTGCATACACACATGTAAGCCTAAACACACTCACACATTGCATTTCTGCTTTTGTCATCCTTCCTATTCTCATGCATTCTCTTCACTCATTTGGTCTTACTCTGTTTCTTCATCTTGTCATTTTCCTGGTCAGCACATCTAGTTTTAGTTAAAATTAGTATTGTGTTATTTATGAAGAGTGTGGTAGAAATGCTAAGTGTTAATGTTATTTTTGTTGCAATACTGGACACTGGCTGCTTGGAAAAAAAAGAATTCATTCCATTATCTATGCCAGTGCTGGGTGTTAGGCAGAAGAAAATAATCTTTCACTCAGTCCAAAGGAATTGTAGGAGATGATCTGTATCTGCTGTGGGATTTGAGAGGCAACATACCTTTTTATTAAGAGACTAACTCACTTTTATACGAAGTTCAGTATTAAAATATAAAAGCTGCTTTGAAAGTATGCGTGTGGTAGGAAGTGTCATAGGATGAGATACCGAGGGTAGACAGCAGTTAGGGAGAGCACTGAAACATGTATGTTTATATACCAGATAAGGAAGATGATTTGTGCAGATTATGAAAATTGCATTTGTCTCTTTCAGTTTTAGTTTGTTTCTGTACTGAAACTTTGAGGAGAATTTCAACTTTTCTGGAATAATTTCTGCTGTTTTCTCAGAAATACTGTCTTTGCATGTTTAAAATTTGTCCACTAGTTTACTAAAAATGTAATTGTCTTTGATTTTTTTCCTAATGATCATTCATTGCACTCAAGAGATTTTAGAGTTGTGAGTATTTAAGCTCTGTTAATAACCTAAGAAGAAATTACTCTGAAAGAGCTGTTAAGTTTCCAATAAAAAAACCCAAACAAGCAAAACCAGTTGTGATATATATGAGTAATGCTAAATGCTTTATCGTTTAACAACAGATTCACCAGTGTAACTGAAACACGAAAACCAAATCTTGTAATTCACTAAAATTAATTGTGGTGTTATACTTTAAGTAGAAAATATTTTGAAGTCTTAGCAAAACATAGGTAGGGGGAAGAAAATATAGCATGGTAAAAGAGAGCTTTTATGTAACTAAGGAATTCTTTCAGGATTATATGCTTCTGCTAATTTATGTAAAGGAATATTACATAAAATTAATTTAAGACTTTAATTACCATGCATTTTTTGTTTCTTAAAATGAATGTTTTTACTTGATTCCACCAGTCAGAGAATCAAAGTAAGGATCAAATCTGAAAAACATCTTTTGGGCTTGTGCAGTACAAAGTGCTTAATAGCTAGAAGAAATACGGCAGTAAGTCCGCGAGTGTTCTTTTGAGAGTGTTCAGTGGTGTCATTTGCTGTACCTGGGCTTTCCAAATTCTGTTAATTTCAAAGAACTTTTAGGAACCCTGTAAATGTATTAGATGGCCTTCACTGATTACAAATAACATTTAATTCTTGTGGCAAACAGGGATTTTAATGGAAAATTTTACACCCAAGCCATGCACAAGAGCTGAATTGCATTAGATGATGTTAAGCTATCTGAGAAATAAAGCCTGCCATTTGAAAAAACTATTGCCCCGAATACATACAAATAAAATTTCAGGCCATTAAAATGAAACATTCTCAGCTTTTAGTTTTTCATCCCTGTAAAAATATCTGTAATTATGGATTATTTGGAAACTGTAATTGCACAGCTTCAAAAAAGTAGTATTTTAGGATAGTGCTGCTTCAGAGTTCACTTAAGAAACATTTAATAGGACAAGAAAACTACGTGAAAGAAAGAAAAAGCGCTTAGAAATTTGAGTGCAATATTTGATTGAGCTATAATGGGTTTTAAAAAAATTAGTCCAGTTCTGGCTACAGTACAAGCTCTGTCCTGTTTGCAGTAGTGTTATGTCAGGATCTCAGTTTACTGTTTAGTAGCACCCATCTCTCTTAGGAAGAAAGTGCTGTTGCATGGCATGTTTCACATCGAGTGTCCCAGATGAGTATTATTTTCATGTTGTCAGAGGGTAAATGTGTCTATTAGGCCACATTCAGGCCACATTTTTTATGTTTATGTATATGTTAGAATATACAATATGTGTATATCAAAACAATTAGTTCTGATTGTATTTATGTATTAGGCTACATTTCAGTGAAGCAAATTATCAGCATGCTTTCCCTTCCAGTGTCTGAGGTGACCATTTCTAAATTAGGAGAACTCAGGCCACATGGCCATGTGTTGAAATAAAATTTACAGATAATTACATCACTGTTAAGTATAGCTGTCCAAGACAGCAGCCATTCTCTGCAGTGACAGATTAAGGTAACTTTAATGTAAAATACAAGATTTGTGCAGGAAAGAAAAAGGCAGTTTTAGTTGAGAGTTTTGTTCCTGTTACTTGTAGGAAGAATTAGTTACATGCCTATAATGGGGCACTGTTTGGCAATCTGTGTCACTGGAGGCATTTCAGTTAGGCAGTGTTTGTGCATGATATCATGTGATAGTAACAAGATGAATTATATTACTGAGATCACCTAATGCCACTAACTTTTCAGTCTGCTGTTGCTTCTAATTTTAAAGCCAGATTTTTGGTGGTTGAAATGTGCTCTTCTGTACCTTAGTTTACAAATACCTTTTTTCTTTAATAAAACAGGGTATGGAAAAGTAGAGCAGTTTTATTCTTTACAAAATATCAGAAAACTGAAAAGTATTAGATCATTTTTAGTCCTTCTCCAATGTCTGCTGGCAACAGTGTTTATACAGTGAATTCTGAGGGGTGATATAGTGAGGTTTGGGAGCAGAAAGAAGGCTGTCCCTTTCAGGGCTTTTCCAACTGGAGCAACTTAGTACATTTGGAAAAAACTGGTACACTGCGTTCAAACACTCTGTAAGTTTTCTTCTATGGAATTTCCTATGGACTTTATATTAGTTGAGAATATACACTTGTGCATGCCAGCTGAATAATCCATTTGATTTAAATGTCCCTGAGTTCTTCCTGATGTGGCTGACTGTAATGACTCCAGAGGAGGTTTAACGGTCTGCTGGCTCAAATGTGTGCTATATTTCAGTTTTACGTGTGTTTTATTTCAGCCTTACATTTATTACGCATTGTCAGCAGTAGGATAATGAGTCTTAACTATTGTCCTCATGTCTTTTTCAGTTCAGAGTATGTTCACATACTGTATAATAAAAGCATGTATATAGCAGTCTATAAGTGTGGACATAATTATTGGAAGAAATATATAAGCACAGAAGGCAAAGGCCAAGCCTTTTATAAAACCAGTTAGAAAGGTTTTGGTAGTCATTAATCTACTTTTTGATGGTAATAGTACTAAAAGTAGTCATGAGTACAACTTGAAATATTGTCATTCTCTCCAGCTCTCCAAGAAGCTTTGAGCAGGAAGGTAGCTCACTGTTAAAAGCAAATACATGCTTTGTTGCTTTAGTTAAACAGATGTGATTGAATTCTTAAAGGTGTGTAAATTGTACTCTGCTCATTTGGTCAGTGCCATATCTCTTTTTTTGTGTCACTTTTTTTGTGTGGACAGATTGAATGACTACTCACAATTGTCTAGTTCCACTCGCCAGATGATTCGCCTAAAGGTTTTGTGAAACCCATACCAGCAATTGAAATTAGATTATCTCAATATTAGCATGGATCTTTATGCTATATAAATACATATTTACATATGGTATATAAATACAAAAAGTATTTTTAATCTCATAAGACGTGTATCTCGTGTCTAATATCTGTCAGTTTATTGGAACTGCAGTCTCACTGCAGTGTATGAGTGAATAGAGAATGTTTTCTTTTTCTCTTTGTACTGTTAAGGCAGGTTGTCCTGCATCGAGGTTGATCCAGGCCATCTCCAAGCATTCTTGGAGCACAGGGTAATGATACTTCAGTTTGCCATAATTTTGTTTCGTAAATGATTGCCAGTAAGTACAAGAAATGTGTTATTCTCCTGAGCTATAGCTGCGTTTTTGTTAACAGACATTTTCAAGAGAAGCTTTTATTTTTATCCAGAAAAATTGCTCATGGAAAAGAAGCTTACACAATTATGTTGTTATGTATGTGTAATTATTCCTTTTCTGCCTTTAATTGAGGCATCTATTGGGCATTTTCATTGAAACTTGTTAGTGCTCTAATGTTGCCATGTTCCTGTAAGAATTGCCTGTGAGAAAAACCCGCATAAAGGCAAGGCAGAAGTGCTCTATCATTTCTGGGAATCCTAACAGACACATGAGGGGGAAGATGTTACAACTGTACCAACCACAGGAAACACTTTTGTTGACACTTTGAGCCTATGAGACGCAAGTTCTAAGAAACTAGATTTTACTACTTTTGCTCCTTACAGAATTTAATGTTTTGCTTTTGTGAACTGTCTCCTATGTACTCCAGGTTGCATGCTCCAAATGTGGTGAACACCCATGTAGGGTGTTCTTACAATTGCAGTTACAAACTGCCGTAGTGTGGGTTTCCTTCTTTACTCCTAGCAAATACCTGAAAAAAGGGGCTTAGGACTTAGTTTGGAATACTGATGACTGCCTTGCTTAAGTTCTCTCATCCGTGTTGCAGAAGGATATGAAATAAACCTAGAGAATATTAGATGTTTCCAGGCTCAAGATGCTGTTTATTTCAAAAAAAATATTACCAGCGCAGTGCCAGTTCTGCATAACTGTGAATGTCTTGTTTTTGTTTAAATTTGAGAGATTTCCCTGTTTTGGCTGTACTTCTGACAAATTCATTGAAGCCGCTCATATAGTTAAAGGTGTAGCTGAGTCACGCCTTAGTAATTCATCCGCAAGATGTTCCCAAGGGACCAGTTTTCTGACTGAAGAGGAGGTTTTACTTGTCGTGGCCCAGAATGTTTTAACTGAGAGAGGTGGTGTTATGTCAGGACCTCATTACCATTGCATGAACTACCCGGATAACATGTAACATCTCTTTTTAAATTCTGTCCTTCAGAATTGAAATGAGAATGTATAACTTGATTTTAGAGCTTGTAAATCAAGGCATGGAGGTGGTAGATAGCTTGTCTAAAGATACCCAAGAAAGTTGGGCAAAGCAAGGAAATGGATTGAGGTCTTCAAGTTTGGTCTCTTAACAGAAACCTTCACCCGAGCACTCTCTCTGTAAACACTGAAGAATTAAATAAGACAATTGTCCATTAAGCAATTAGTGGTTTATGTGCCAAAGTAAGAGCAGGTTGGTGATATTTTAACCTGTGGTGATATTTTAGCCTGTAGCAGAGATGGGAACAGAAGCTGGTGCTGTGACTTCATCTTCACAGGAATACCATGAGGCCTAGTTCGTATAGCAGTGTAGCTGGAAAGATGAAGTATGGGATGTTTTCATTTTATCATATATATATTGCAGTAGAGCATGATTTCTAGTAATTAAGGCTATGTTTAGTGGTTTTTGATTATAAATATCAAACGTAAGTGTTGATTTGAGTGTATTTTAAAGGATAATAATTTAATGGACAGATACCTATTTTCCTTTGACCGTCTAAATTAGCATATGCAGTCTTGTAACTTTCAACCGAAGGGAGATTAGAATAATTAGTAAAAGCTTGCTAAATCATGTTTTTTTCAGTGCAAGTAGTTTTGATTGTAAAACTTTAAGGCATGTTATGATAGTGTGTTGGAGGTATGATACTTAGTTTAGAAGGCAGAAATATGCGTGTGTGGTGTCTTCACCGCACAGAAAGAGGTATGATGGACAAGTTTGCTCCTGTCTTATTAATTTGGAAGTAGTGCAGAGCTGGAACCTGTGATAAAGAACAGTTGCATACATAATTCTTTGCTGTAGAGGTATGCTTATCCTAATGTGTGTTGCTTTGCAACTGTGTAAGACAAAGGTAGAGTGAAGTATTTTGTGTGAGTGTCCTTTGTAGCGATCCAGCCTTCTAGTATAAAGTGGCATGCAAGTGACCACCTAACAGGTTCTGTTTAATTGAAATATTAAATGTGATCAGGCTGTCTGATTCTCTAACAGTTTGTCAGGGACACAGGGACTTCATCTAAAAACAATCAGTTTTGTAATTCCAGGTTATATTTCATATCTTATGCTTGGTTTTCATCAGTTAAAGCCTGTGAATATCTGCAATAGGAATTTGTTTGAAATGTTTTTAAAAAGGGAGGTTGTGTAATACCAATGACCTAGATGGCGTGTAGACACTAAGTCTTTTCATTTGTTTTCTCTTGTCCAGAGCATTGAGACAGGAAGCATTCTTAAAATTATTTTTAGTTTTTTAAAAGTCAGCCTTGATTTCCTCATGTGACAGTAATCCCTTGGCTAGGCCTGAAAGCAGTATTGTTTACTCTTCCATAGTGCCATATGCTTGCGATTTTTTGCTTTATTTTGGTGCCTGTGTTTTATTTTTTAAAGAAACTACGAAGAACCTTCAGTTTATATTGGGTTGTCAGACTTGAATAGTTTGGGTGTGACAGTAAGTGGTTTGATTTATTGTAGTCTAGTGAGATGACCATGTCTAAAAGTTCACTTTGTTGCTCCATAATTATGTTGTCTTTTTGACATCACATTTGTTGTGACAGAAAGATGGCTGAACCATTAGGAGTCAGGAATTCTAGTTTCCTTTTTAGCTCATATCCTGCTTATTTCTCATCTAAGCACTCAGCTGAGAAGTGAACTGTAGGCCCCCTTACACATACAGTTTACTTCTGCTACTGCTTTATTTTGTATCCCTCTTTTTAAACTAAAGGGAAACTGAGTGCATCAATACGTTTCTCTAACCACTCCCCTAGCCAGTGTTTGACTATTCCTTTCATCAATAAGAAGCTAGCATTTTTCAATTTATGTCTTTCCAAGTCATCTTCATCTGAATGTTTTTATTACCTTCAAACCTCAGAATAAGACAAATTATTAAAATGTTGTAAAAAATGTCTTTTCATGACAGAGTAAAAGCTCATTGTGATTTGACAAATCTGAAGTGAAAAAGGGTTCCTTTTGAAGACCCATTAAGTGAATTTTACTTTGCTATAACATTGTGAGTATCTATTAAAGGTTATGAAGATCTGATTATGGATGTAGAAGTTGAACACTGGATTACTCATGTACAGATTAAAGAAAAATAAAAAACCCCACACCAAAACGCCCCACCTAGTTCAATATTCATTACACGGAAGAAAAAACTGGAAACTGAGAGAAGTTGGGATGTTGGATCAATATACCATCACTTTCATTATTGTGATTCTAATTATATTTGCAATTTTTATAAATCTGTAAGTCACAAAATGGGAAGTGACCAAGCTGTGAAGTGTTATCAACACAAACAATATCCTTGAGATATTGTAATGCTCACTGGTACCCACATATTGGCTGAGGAGATCTTGTTAGGCATGGGAAGGGAATTGTCGGAGGAGAGTCTAAGTGTATTCTCCATGCTTGGCCAGTACTTGCGTTTTCCACTGAGGAGGCTTCTGTTCTCATGCGACAATATTACAGACAGCTCTGCAGTTGGCCTGCAAAACACTCCAAAACTGGGCATAGTAATAAAGTTGCTCTAAGTTGCAAGTAAGGGGAGTTTGGCTACTTAATTGTGTTTGATTTTAATGTTAGAGGTGGAGAGGGGAATGTAAAGATAAATGAAGGGAATGTCAATTAAAGATGCCCTTACAAGGGTATCCTTCATATTCTGGACTAGCATATAATACAAGTGGCTTTTTTCCAGTTTGTTGAATTTTTTGCCATCTTGGCTTAGTTAAGATTGGACTAGGTGGGTATTTTGCAATGCAAACTCTTTCCAAAACACTGGCAAAGATTTAACAGTAAATCCAGCTGAGTTCCCCTGAGGGTTTGAGCTGAAATTCTGACTTTCATATTAAATTAGGCATGGTCACAAGAGAAGAATTATTATGAAGCATGTGACTGGCAACAGGCAACTGGGATGCAAATAATTTTCATGTATGTTTTGTTGGGTCAAAAATATATTCAGGATACAAAAGGTTCTTATTTATGGGACTTGAGACATAGATAAAGGGATTTAAAATTCTAAAAATAAGAAATCCCTCAACCCCGTCAAATGTCTTTGCCCAAGTCTTCTTCCCTTCCTTCAGGATTTCCCTCTTTCCTCTCTCAAAAAGGCGTTCCCCCCTCCCCCCCACCTCACCTGAGGCTTCATACAACCATGCCATGTATTTCAGCCAGACAATGTTTGGGTTTTTTTGTGTTTGTTTGTCAACTTTTTTAAATTCTTTGAAAACATCTTCTGTGATGTGGCAGTGGCCAAGTGGACTTCCTGTTTGTTTCCTTGACCTGCTTTGTATCTATATTGTTGTGATTTTTTATGGTAGGATGCTCCAGCTATTTCTGCCAGTATTTCATGTTATATTAGGAATGAGAATCATGAAAGGAATGTCCCATGCCACTTCAGGTAGAAATTAAACTTTGAAATGACCCATCACAGCTCTCCTGAAAGTTTTTTCTTTTCAAGTCAGAATTGTGCTATGCTTTGGAAGGAACTATTTATTTGACAAGTTCATTGATGTGCAGTCAGAGAAAGAAATGTTAAGAATTCTGGCAGTCAGTCACTTGCCCACGCTTGAGTGTTTTCCGTGGTTCCTGCTGGATTATTCCCTTGCTGGTGTCAGGGTCAGAGCTGGGTGCCTGCTGGGAAATGAAAAGTAGAGCACGCAGTCACAGTCCTAAAGTCAGTCTGTCCATAGTTCCACATAGCAAATGCAGTCCTTTTGTTTTTATTTCCTGTCCTGCATGAAATCCCATCTGCTTGCATTTTCACACTTGTTTCTTATTATGCTCCCTGCCCTTTTTTTTTCCTCATTGCTTTTTAGGGAAGACTTTTTCCTCCCGTTGAAAGAAAGGGTGAATATCTATTTCTAAATAGAGAATGTTTATAGATACACTAGTGTTATGAATACCTATCCTTTACCTGATTTAAACCTCTGTTTAACTTTTTTCTTTTGTGTTTTGCCTGTGAAAAAATGGGAGAGGATAAAAGGTCTGCACTTGTCCTTTTTTTTTTAATTTTTGTACCATTGTGCATCTGTTCTTGTGGAAGCTAATGTCACGTAGTATGAACGGCAGAGAACTGGTTCTCCAGGAATGTGCCTGTGAGTATTTTTTAAACAGATTTCAGGCATCTTTAAATGCGAAGAAAATGCTAAAAATTATATTGAGAACAGGGTGATTTCATTTTAGCTCAAATATGAATCGCACCTCATAAAAGTATCTCCGCTTAATTTGCAGTGAAAACAGAATTATTATTTGGAAGTGGGGATTACATGTGCCAAAAACCCCAGGACATACAGGCTTCATCCAGTAGTTCTCCCAGTTATTTTAGATTCTAAAGGAAGGCGCAGTCATCTTGTGAGGACTAGTGCTTTTGAAGTGGGCCTTTCTGTTACAAAGTAGGCTGTTCCAGAGTAGGGATGGGAAGGGGGAGGTTGTCCAAATGAAAACCTAGCAACTCTTGAATGTTTACCCAGATTAAATATTTTTAGAGGATGCTGACGGTTTTGATAACTGGACTGGGTTTCTGGGGAGAACACTGGCTGTATAGAGCCTTTTGTTTCTTGATGAAAGTATGGACAAGATTAACTAAAAATTAGCAGTATCTGAAGGTTGCTGAGTGTTTCAGGTGTGGTAAGCCATTCTGTATTTCTCCTTAGTAGGAATGGCCCCTAAACCAGCTAACAAGAACGTTGGTTTTACTTAAAATCTTTCTTTTGTTTCAGCGAAACCCAAAGATAGGATATAATAGAAGATGTGTATCAACATCTGAGGCTCTGGCTTGATGCTAATTCTCTCAGCCTTGTATATTTTTTGCAGGCTTTAAAGGTATTCCCACGGGAAAGGAAAAAGATCAAGTTTTCGTCTGTTTCCTCTGGGGGTTTTGTTTTAGGTATTTATTTTTTTTTTTATGTGTAGCTTTCATTCTATGAATCTATAGTCCATACAGGGAGAGAAGAGAGTTTGAACTGAGCTAGATATAAGGACCGAGTATTTTGTGTATAAGCCAGTCAGTGTGACTGTTCAGTCAAAAAGCTCTTTTAAAGTTTAAACCATTGCTAGGTCTAGTTGACATGATGGTTGGTAATGTGGGGGAGGGCAAGAAATAGCTGACTACCTTTCAGCAGGAGTTGCTGAGCTTGAAGTTTGTTTAAGAGAGATCATTTACAAAGTAGTGGATGAGTGTTTACAGTCGCATTGTAACTATGAGACAGCTGAGAGAAGTTCCTGTTTATTACCTCAAAGAAAAGAAATAGTTTAAGAAAAGCCAGTATGTGAGTTGAAGCTGAGTTTAGGTAGGATCCACACTGTACTGTTTTCAGGGAAGGAGTAACTTGTTAAGAAATGCTTTGTCCTAGATATGTCTCCCACTGGGTTCACAGCAGTTCCCAACCTTCACAGCCTTCTGGCTAGTCCACTGTTAGGAGATTTCCACATAAAATGTTTCGAGTTTAATATTCTTTCTAATGTCCTGGCTTCCATACAGAAACCAAATGTTACAGTTTTCCTGGAGTACACTGCTTTTAAGGTTAGGTAACAGGGAACCCTTTCGAAGTCTTTGTTTCTCAGAGCAGTCTGAAAAGCTTCTGAAAAGCAGGAGCAAGGAGCTGAGGGGGGAAAGGACACCTCCTAAATGGCAGGGAGAAGTAGAGTCAATATACACTGGGTATTAAAAATAGAATTCACAGCAAACAGGATGTCTGGTCGTAAGTGTGCGGTTTCAGTTGCCCATTATTTGTGCAGTTGACCTTCTCTGCTGAGATCAGAGAGCAGTGAGGAGCCTCGTGACTGTGAATAAAAATCCCATTTAACCTGATCACACCAACATGGCAGCTTCTGGAAGGAGTGGGTTAGACATATAAGGGTAATGTGGAGAAATGAATTAGTAACTCCAGAGACCAGTATATATGCTGCTTCTGCTCTGGGGATGACATATCCTTTCTGAAAAGCTGTAGTTCAACCTGGAGTTGTGGCCAGTGGAACCATGTGCTTTCTGTTGATGCTAGCGGTGTTTTGTTGGGGTTTATTTAAATTATTTTTATTTTTCTGATACTGCATTTGGAAATAGGTTGTTGAGAGTAGAGAGGCTTATTCCATGTTCCCGAACTTGTGGAACAAACTGAATTAACAAACCCATTGTTTTGTGAGGTGGGCTGTGCTGCCCAGCTGAAAGGAGCACTCAGTGCACCATGGGAAGTGTTCCCAATGACCATTTAAAGTAGAACTATTAAGAAAAATTCTTTCTTCGACTGGGTAGAGAGGCTTGCCTGCAGCTTGAAGTTAGAGCCAGGCTGCGCTGACATTTTAGCACAGGGAACAATCTGTGTTCACAGTCGCTGCCTATTGTGTGGAAGCTGAGGAGAGGGTCAGGGTGGCTTGTGGGAGCTGGAGCGCGCTGGGCCATTCTTACTGACGTATGCGAACACTTTTTTTTTGTATTTGTTGTTGTGAAATGTGTTCAACCGTGCCAATGTACTTAGCTGAAATTAACCTTCTCTATTGTGTGCTTTGCTATTGTTCTGAAAACGTCCATGTCTTTCAAGTGGAGAGCAGACTGCCCTAAGTTTAAAGGAGCAAATCCATGAATGTAACAGAAGGCAAGGAAAAAGTGTCTGAGAGACTATTTATAAGAGTTGATAATGTTGAAAATAATGGTATCCTGGTTGCATAAAAACGAGGCTTAAGAATTAATATTAAAAGCCCTAAAAATTGGTCTATCCCTTTTTCTGTGTTTGGATGAAACAGACTGCTTCAAACTCAGCATATCCGTTTGTAAACATTTTTTTCTTAGTGCTCAGCTGATTTGAGTATTAATTTGGTTTTTTTTAAGAGTTCCTGAAACTGTATTTAGTGACTGTGAATGTGTATGTAATTTCTGTGGATGTTACTGCTGAAATTGTCTTCCAGATAAGTGTACCTGGGTAAATAAATGAAATAATAGTACTGATAGAGGCTCAGAAATTTCTCCAGACCTGTTCTGTAAAACAGCTGCATGTCAGTAGTAGGCAAGACATGTCTGGAAAATGAATATGGTTGCCACAGATCGGTCTTCTGGAGAGAAAATAAGAAGGGAAGGGAGGGGAGAAGGAATTTGTGTTACTTTGTATTGATCTGGGTCTCAATTTTGTGATGATTCACTGAGATGAGTAGGCTTGTACATACAAATATTCACGTTGACTCACTGCCAATCTCTTAGGGTTTATTAGTGCCCTACTCTCTGATTTTCTCTTCCTTTTAAAGGCTTAAAACATCAGAATTTCTGTTGCATATCAACATATGTATTACTGGCATACTTGAAATAGAAGTTATTTGACATACATATTCCTGGCTTATTTCTCATTGTCTTTTTGCCAAACCATTTGTTTACTGAACCTTTGAAAAGAGAGATATAATTTTCAATTAACTAAAGGAATGTACAGCATTCAAGTACCACACCCAGCCTGCTTAGGAGGGCAATATTTTTTTTTGTGCCAACATGCCCTTGAATAGTTAAGGGGCAGGTTTTGGGTTGATGTCAGTTTATAGTGGAAAAATACAAGACTGAAGCTGTTGCTTGAGAAAGCAAAATGTGTAGATGAAAGCAAAACACTGGAAGAACATACTGTACAAGAAGTATATAGCCTTCTTCAACATATATAATCATATTAGTGGAATGGGATTGAAGAAGAGCTTTAGTCAAGTTTTGATTTCCTCTCAGATTGGGTGAGGCTTTCTGTAAGATGTTATTTATATTCTTAAAGAAGTCAGAGTATAAACCAAAGCATGTATATATATATATATATATATATATATAAGAAATGCTGTGTTTTAAGAACTATAATTTTAATTTTTTAATTGGTTTCATAATAACTTTTGTGGTTTAAAAGAAGTGGGTTTTTTTGAAGAAATTTGATGATAATGCTTTTCTGACCTTGTTGAGAAAGCATGATTAATCCCATTTAAGTCCTTGCCTGGTCCTTTGCAAGAGCCATGTATTTTCATGTGCCATCTGTGTTTCAGCAAAGTAGCTAGTCTTGAGTAAACCACAAAGACATTTGGGTCTCTGACAGCAGAGGATATAAATTTAATTCTGAGAAGGTTGGTTGGTTTGCATCAAATGCATTCAACACCCACAGAAGGCTTCCTTCCTCCTTCCCCACCTAATGTCCTTGACAGCTGTCCCTGAGCACTGCCTACTCACATGGCCGGGTGTGGGCAGCGTTCCACTGACTTATTTTTCTCAAAAGGTATGCTAGGGGTGCAGCAGTCTTTCCTCAAGAATGTGGGGGGACATCCCATAGCTCAGATGTTGTGAAGGTTTTTCATCAAGTGTAGAAGGCATGTCTTTGAGTGCACGAGGAGGTGGGCAAGGTTTACATTTCTCCTTGCTTGACTCTTAAGGCATGCAAGTGCCAGCCTGTTGCAACCTCTCCTGGCTGTTTCTGCTGTGAAGCAGCCGTAGAAGTTCTCCAGAGGATGCTCTGCCAGAACTGCACAAGCTTGGAGGATGTTGCAGCTCCTTGCTGTGACTAATGCTAGAAACTGGAGCTAGAAGCTTTTAAGTATTTGTTTGAGTCCCCATGTTATCCATTTGTAAGCTCTGAAGTGATCAGGCTGATAAACTGCGGGACTTCAAGGAGGAAACTTTTAAGATAAATACCACAAAAAAATGCCTGATACGCTCTTTGTTAAGTTCTGGCCATAAACTGTCACAGTTTTTGCTTTCCCCTTACCCCTTATATCTTGGTAACAATGAAACTGAAGCTTCTTATATTTTGTGCATATCCACAGGACAATGAAAATCTGCACATACTGCATTGTCAACCAGCAGTACACATTATTGATGGTAGGTTTTCATAGAGTAGGTCATAAGAAGGCAGTCCTGTTTTCTGGATTGGTAATAACTGGGTTATATTTTAAGGGGTCACTTAGCCTGATTTAAACTCCTTAAGTGTCAGTAAATACTTATTTTTGTTTTTAAATTACGAACTTTATGAAAAAAATTAAAAAGGATAAAATCATGAAACCTAATCTCATTCAAGATTCAGCAGTTTCTGGTTTTTGCATCTGAAGCTCAACCTTCACTTTTCATTTCTGTTTGTACCAAGCATCTCTATGTAGGAAAACATGGCATAGACTGCTGCATGCTATTCTGTGAAACAGGGTACATAAAAGAGTAAAAGCAGCTTTTTTTAGCCCAGACCTTATTTTGTCTTTTGTTAGTCAGCTGGATGTTTTCATACTGGGACAGTTTCAAATCTAGGCAGCATAGTTCTCTTGTGACTTACTTACTCATATGGCTTCAGTCCTTAACCAAGCTCTTCGCGTGTGATGCCCATGTCCACAGTTGTCCCCATTTAGTATATTCCAATGGAAGGACTGGCAATTTTGCAAGTGGGGTGAAAGCCAAAAGGATTAAAGAGCTGAAATTAATGCAAGATTTTACAGAAGTGTTCTGCACACATTTACTGTTCTGGGAATGCAGCCACTGGATTGATGTTTGCAGATCTGGTCTTTTAAATTATTTTTTGATAGTTTAAGCTCACTTTTGAGTCAGAGTTTAAATGTGATGTGAGGACTTGAGTAAAGCATGTCTGTCCATCAGCTGTGATGGAGATATGCTATCTGTTTTGAATGAAGTGGTTTTGTTTAGTCTCAATGTTACATGTTAGCTTCAGAGATTCCATGCCTTATAATCCATGCAATGGATCTACTTTGAGTAAGTTACAATAGAGTATTCCATGTGGCAGAAGGGCATCTGTACTCTTGGGGTAGACACACACACTAGTTTAAATGACATATTACTCTGTGCTTTTTCTCTTATGAAACTGTGAACTGGAATAAACTTTTCTCTTATGAAACTCTGAACTGCTGTAACCTAATGAGGGCAATTGCATTATGCTGGGTGTAGAGTAATACAGAACTTGATGCTCTACATAGGCTTACAGAGAAGCTCAATAGTTTTGTGATTGTTCAGTTTACCTACATATATGTTCATACTCTCGTATTTTGACAGTGACATAGCAAATAACCTTTTGGTGTAAAAGGTCACAGAAGAGTAATCTAAATGTCCAGATACATTGACTAGTGTCTTATTTTTTCAATTCTCCCCTTCTTGAAAATATTGAAAAATTCAGTTGCCATTAATAGGAAAGTGACTGAGCTCTTCCAGTAATCCATTGTAGGTTTGTATTTTTGCCTTTCAAATTGAGTGGCTGGATGTAAGCACTGTAAATTGTTCTGAGATCCTGTACAGCATATATAGATAGTATGGCTGCACCCGGAATTTTCTGAATCTTCTTCCGCAGATACACCACATCACTTAGTAATAACAGAAAGGTCAGCTTAGAGAGATTAGGGCAGGATAACATAGGGTGGTTTGTCTAGCCACATTACAGTGGCTGGACAGTGTGGCTGAAGGAATCGGTACACCTAGTGACTGGAATTGTGCTTCATAGTTCTCTACAGATACGGCCAGTACGCTGCTTTCACAGAAAAAACAGTGTAACAGTGAAGAGAAAATGATAGGTTAACTACAGACTTTTGGGACAGCATGTATCAGATCAGACATCTGAGTGCCAGAGATGCATGCTTTTGGAGAACGTTTCTGCGCAGTGGTCTGCATAAGATACTGCTTTTTATTTAAACCAGCTTTAGAGAGGTTTCTATGGAAGATGGAGTTAACAGATGAATCATTTTCATTCTTAACAATTCCTCCATCTCATCTGCCTTTCCTGGTTTTTAGCAAGTTTTCTCCTGGTGTCTGTTGCTGAGACAGTGTCTCTGAATTCTTCTGGCATGGTGGTTGTTTTGTTTTCCCATGGTGGTTCTTCCTTAGGGTGAAGGAACTTTATGGGCATCCTGGAGATTCCCCTGGACTTTACTTTCTCCAAATGAAACAGTGTAGCTCTGTGTAAGCTGCGGAGGGGTAACTATGGAGTTTTTATCTCTTTCGGAGGACAACAGTGAAGTAGATGGCTCTGTGTTGTATCCTGTGGGGCTTCCCTTCCCCTGAGTTAAGAAGTTGTGTGTATGGCACCACAGATCGCTTCTGCAAGTATCTCTGTTCACTGATAGTTCCCCTCCGGTCATTAGCCAAGATATCTGACTTACTTCCCCTAAAACTGCAAGACACACTGGCATTAGTCATTTTCCTTTTTTTTTTTTTTTTTTCTTCCTGAACTAGTATAATCCCATTTATGTATTACCACTGGGTGGGTTTTAGGGTTTCCAGTTGTGGTTTTTTTCTGGTATTCATTTTCATTTACTATTAGAAATGTTTGCATTAATTAAGTAGTATTCTTATTATTATGCCTGGCTTACTCCAGTTATCTTCTGAGCTGCTATCAAATAATTTTCCACATTCCATATTTCTCTTTTTTCAAGGAGGATGGCACTGAATGTACAATATAGGATGTCAAGGCATGATCTTACGGCCCCTGGAGCTGCTGTCTGTGTTCAGGCTAGGCTGGATTCTTCAGCCTGAAGATCCTCCAAGGCTTAGAGCTGTGAATAGTCTCAGCTGACTTAAGTCACCCTAGTGCCACACAGGCTATTCTCTCCTCTCTGCTAAAGTCCAGCCACTGACCTACTTCATGCTTCTGCAGTAGTACTACCAGAGAAGAAATTAGATCTGAAAATTGAGTCTTCCCCCATTTCATAGCTTTGAATGACAACCACAAGTTCACTTATAATGTTTTATCTAAATTACTGAGGTCATTTTTTCTTCCCATTTACCCTTTTCCTTAATTGTTTCCTACAAGGATATATTTGCTTCAAGGACATTCCCATCTGATTTCATAGGAAAAGAAGAAAGCTGATCAGCTACCAGGAAATTCTGTTGGTAACTGCAGGGGCTGGCCTTGGGACATTGTGGTATTAATAGTTGCTGTTCAGAGATTTTATGGATGCTCTCACCTCCTAAAAGGATCAAAGATTATTTTAGTCTTCTTTCCTATCGCATATGCTCACATGAAGCTAATTTCAGTGTATTTGTGTTCATCCACATGTTTTCTCTAGTAACCTGGCTTATTTAAATCAAGTATGACAAAGATGTCAAAGGCAACTAACAGAATAAACACTAGCCAGATAAAGGAAGGAGAATCAGAAAGTAACGCTATTGAAGGAGAGGTTGTGATTTGTTAGAAACAAATCTTCTTCAGAAAAAACAAATCTTCTGTAGAAGGACCCTGGAAGTAGCGGAGTAAACTTCAAGAGAGTTTACAGTCAACCACAGGATGCATATCCAGGGAAGCTTGGACTGCATGAATTCTTTAGCTTCTGGAACAACACAGCTTTGCTACACAATGCTCTATTGCAATGGAGTGAAGCTCTTGCTTGCGCAGCTGTATCTTTCTTGTACACTAGTGTCAAAGGGCCAGTAGGCTCTTGGGGGCACCTGCAACTGGGAATCAAGATGTGCAAGTCTTATTTCTCCTTTTTGTGCTCAGTATCTGAATGCCTTTAGACAAACTAATTTACCTTTGTTTTTTTGTGAATGAGTCAACGTAACACTTGAGTTCACTACAGATGTCTGCAATGCCTATTTCAGTGGTTATTACAAAGAACACCTAGCATGTTGATTAACAGTCTATGATCTGTAGACCTCTGCTCCTGAGTAAGCTGGCTGTCCATTCATTACTGGCTTTATCTTCTAGCTTCAAAGACTGCCTATTCATCCTTTCCTGTACTTTTTAATACTTTTGTAAGGAATTATACACATGAGCACAAAAGTAAAGAGCTTTGAAAAAATATGAGTATTGAACATGAGTTCAAAACTGCTTGGTGTTGCTGCTGTTCGGAATACACCAGTGCCTTATGTAGTATGCACTTTCAGCATGTAAAGCTGTGTAAGGGAAAAATACAGTTTTATTTGTTATAATGTTAGCAGCTCAGGGCTCTTGTTTCAGCACAGAGTGTTTCATGAACGAGACTTTCTGGCCACCTATTTTACCTCAAATAGGGTAATACAATGTGATCAGGCAAAGCTATATGTGGTAGGACAAATGTAAAAGTACTGAATACTTTCTGATGAGGTCCTTAAATTACTTGAAGATCTAGGGCTAGCTGTTGAAATATCTTCCAAGAAGATTGAAGGGAATGCAAAATCTGGTCTAAGCATGTTCTTAGTTTTTATTTGTGACTAAAATTTTCAGAAAGTCAGGCGGTGTGGAGGCGTTCTTTCAGCATTGTGAAAACAGGTGTTTGAGTCTGGGTGGTTTGTCTTCCATTTTCTCTAAGTTATACTGAATATGGATTCATTTAGGCTGAATCAGTGTTGAGCTCCACCCAGGTTGTCCAGTCATTATAAAGCTTACGCCATCTCTGGAGCTGGGCTAAGACTCATGGGCCAATTTTGAAGCACACTGCATGGCCTCTCCCACAGAGCACACGTAAATAATATTATTAACTAGAGAAGTATTTTTTGGACTGTGTTACACATTAGTTTGAAACAGGTGGAAAATCCTCCCAGCTTGTTTAGGTACATTTCTCATAGCATAACAAGATCAGAAAGAAGATGTTATGCCTGTTCTTCTTACCCAGTCCTTTCATTTTCTGAGGATCTAATTGGCATAGGGAACTTAACAAAGATTTGGGTTGCAGTCACCATCTGGCCCTTTGTTTGGCCCTCTGTCAGCCTTTTTCTTTTGTTCTATTTCTTACTTTTTGTCTCTCTGCCTCTCTCCCAGCTGGGTAGGAGGCCTATCCTAATATCCTTCTCCCTTGTAATATGCACATAAGATGTGAAGAAAAGCTGCTTTAAATCAATTCCTACATTCATCACAGAAGCACCCTGTAGTGATGTCAGCTGGCAGATTCTGAGTGCAGTATGGTTTTTTGCCTTGCAGGCCAAGGGGTTGTGCAGTGGTGGTGATCTTTATTATTCTTATTTTCCTCCCAATGTACAGCATCAATTGTCTCCTAGCTGATGAAGGCGAGTCCTTAAAAGAACAGGCAGAGCTTTCTAAAATTGGTGGGAAGAGGATCAAAAATAGGGGGCATAGATGACTCTCTTTCTTGCAAATGAAGGAAAACAGTGCCTCTGCAAGAGTATAGGAGAAGCTTAGTAATGTCTGGTGCTGTGGTAGAGTAGTTGCATCTGCCGTAGAGAGCTGTTGCGTGTAGTGATATATACATCACAGATCAGAATATTTCCAGTTTTGGCTGTGTAATTTGTCAAATGTAGTGGAATTTTCCATTTCAGAAAAGAATGATGTGCAATAGTCTCTGAAAGTAAGATACATAGAAGGAAATCGATCTTGAACCTAAATTTTAAAATAATCAGATATATTTACTCAGTTGCTACAGTATCTGTTGACTGTCCAAGGGTAGTGTATAATCTTCGACATGGATTGTGAGACAAGCCTGACCCATCTAGCTGAGAGAACCATGGGATAAATGCAGAGTATAACAAATGTCATTTTATTTGGTGTCTGTAAAATGCTATGATCAGGCATTAATTTCGGATTTTAAAAATGAACAGTGTGTTTGCTGTTCTGAAGTGTATATGCCCATCCTCACTCTGCTTTTCTGAGCAGTGCTGAAAGTTTGTATTAATCAGATCTGATGATTTTTTTTTTCTTGAAAGTAATGCATCTGATACAAAAGTATCTGTCTTGTGTGAATTTCTTTTTGATTTGACAGTGAAACCATTTCAGTCAAAATACAAGTTTTAAGAATGGAAATGTTGATCTACTCCTTTCTTAATATCTTAAAATTTCAACAGAAAAATGAAATGTTACAGTGCTCATTAAGAATTTTCACGACATGCACCCTTGTGCATTGAGCCTAGTTCACTATGCCTTAAGCTTGTTGGTTTTGGTTTGATGCCAGTTTTGTAACCAGTATTAACAAATGTGTATTTAGGTAATATTGCTCAGCCTGACACTAGTAGCAGTGGGACTTATGCTTCCTTTTTGTTTTCAGGTAATCCAGAGTCTTTCACACAGTGATCATCTGTGCAGTGTTATTAGTTCTTGTGCTGAGAGGAGCTGTAACCAGTGTAGAACACAGCCTATACAGTACTTCGGTCCAGCATGACATTTTCCACTGTGCAACGGAGGTTTCCTAAGAAGGAAGAGAAGGCAGAAAATACAGATGTCCATCGATTTATTAATAGAGCTTTAAAAAGTGTCTGCTGTGTCCATTTTCCAAGGAATCTTTATTTCAGCACGGGAAGGGGTTGAGGGCTTAGGTGTAAATAAAGTAAAGTCCTGAGCATTTTAACACCGAAAATTACTAATTTCTGGAAGACGGGTAAATATTTAGATTTACTGAATGTTCACAGCATCTCTTGAGCTCAGGTACATAGTACCTTGAAATAAAATGTAGCGCTTATAATGGTCTTGCCATTAATCCCTTTATCTCTCCTGCAGAAAATGGTCATTGTTAATGTTTAGTTTCTTTCCTGATTCTTTGGCTTTTTTGGCAGCTAAGCTAACTCTCTACTTGCTCTGTTTAAAGATCCAGGATCTGACTAAAGAGACTGTGCTGTGGTCTGAAGGTTAACTGGTGCATTTAGACAATAACTATTTTACCCTGAAGCAGTGCTTTAGTTGTGTACCAAAACTTCACAGTCTGGTTGCGAGATCTCAGTGTCTTTGATGTTCAGACGAAAAAACTTAGTACAGACATCACTTCAACTGTGATCAGCAGCCAGCCTGCTCTGTGGTAGGATTTGGCATGTGCACAGCAGAACAGCATTGCTGCGGCATGCGTAAAATGTGTGTCAACAATGTTCACCCTTTAAGTTGGGGCATAAATAACGCTCTACTTAGTTCATACTGTAGGGGGGTTTAGAGAAACAGCATGGTGCTACTATGCTGAAGTATGGTAGGCATATGTTTTGAGTTGTAAACCTTGCAGCAGAAACCTGTGGGAAAAACACCAAAACTTTTGCTAAATAAGTTGATTCAGGACTTGTGATTTTAGATGGAATTTGCCAGGTAGGGTGGAGGAATGACAGTGGGTGGGAAAACTCATGAAATAAATGAGTCTTTGATCCAGTGTGCTAGTGGTCTCAGGATGACGTGATAGCTCTCCCATGGCCTTAGTTTATGCCTAATTGAAGTGAAGCAGTGGCATTTGCAGTAGTGATATTCAGGGGGCTATATGAAATTTGTGTGCCCGCAGCACCCAAGTGTGCTATTTGGGGATGTTCTCCTGAGAGGTGCATGGTAAACCTCACCATCTTCCGCACAGATTTGGTAGAATCAGTTTTCCCCGTGCCTGGGTGAGGGTTCATGGCAGCAGCACCATATGAATCACCACTGTCCCTACTCATTTTCACAGTGGGTTTCCTTAAAGCATGGGGAATCAAAGAACACTGCATTTGTGTTTCTCGGAGAACGGTTTTGTCTTCTCTACTTAAAAATGTAATGCTATTTTCTTGCTTCAGTTTCTTTTTTTTTTTAAATTAAAAAACAACAAAAAAGACAAAAAAACACACCCCCCCCAAACCAAACAAAAAGACACAACTGTTAAACTATCTCAATAGAGCACTTTAAGATTAACGTCAGAGTGTTTAGTTGCAGCACATAAGATCTGTGCTAAAACACTGAGTTCACTCTTGATCAAAGGTTGTTCAACAGATTATTTTAATTCATTCGTTTCTGGTGTACTTTTCTACCACAACAAAATGTACAAGATACTCAATGAAATGGACTCACTGAATAGCGATGCCATCCAGAAATGTATCTTAATTGCAGGTGAACCACTTGCAAGCTTTTTTTGAGATAATGTTGTCTGGAGGGTAAAAGGAAAAAAGTGTAATTTTATTACTGATTCCTAGAAATTTAAAAAAATGTCTAAATTATTTTATATTTAATTGTTCATGTAAAATAGATACTACATTTTCATGGCTTGTGTTCCTTTGTCCCAGAATCTGAACAGTGCAATACTACTTGCTGTATTCTATAGCTGTTTCTTTCGCAAATGTAATATAGTTTGGCTAGTGTGTATTATTTCAAACCTCATTTTGCACAGGGAATGTCTGTAAAAGAGGATGTGGAAAATGCGCTTTTAATACTAGCATGTTCAGAATTAAGCATTTGGGAGCACTCCTGTCCCAGAGCTTGACTGCTGAGCAGTGTTTCATAGCTCCCAACTCTCTTCTCATGTCAAAGTATGAAGACCTAATCCTGAATTATTTTTTTGTTCCTCTCTATGCTACTGACACATGATGAAGTTTTATGTCAACTACTCTAGTATCAGGGGATGATTTGGGGAAACAACTTCCAGTTCATTCCATACTTCACAGTTCTTACTCCAACCACATGAGCCCCTTCAATTTGGTCCCTTTTCCCTCAGTCAAAAAGAAAAAAAAAGAAAAAAAAAATCTTCTGTATCTCTCAGTGTTATTTGGGCTGATGGAAACCACCAGGGTTCTCCTGAGCCATTGTACTCTTTCTTTATTAAGGGGGGGAAGGGGAACTGCTGAAGCTAATTGCACTGGAATTTGATAGAAACCTAAATGGTGCTCTGTCCTCTTCAGCTGACGCTGTAAAGTATTTACTTCTGGCTGTTCCAGTGGCAGGTGAATGGAACTTCTGTAAAATGGCTTTCTGCTGAAAAACAGGGGTTTGATTTTGATGAGGTAGGGTATTGCATCTGAAATTCGACCTTACAAAGAGAGGGGTGGCCCAAGGCAGTTGGCAGTAGAGCCTCTTAAATCTGGAGTTGATTGCAGGTTTTCACTAGAAATTACCATCTCTTTGTTCTTGAGTGTCCCTTGTTAAATGAACTTTGTGGTCACTTGGCTGCATCAAAACTCCTTGGTTTTTAAGTGAAATATAGTACCCAGATTATGCACAGTTGTTGACCTAAGTGGACTTGTTTCTTGTTTTTTTTTGCTGCTGGATCAGACTGATGAAAGGAGGAGCATGGTTTACTTTGATCATGAGTCCTCCTATTCTAGTTTCAAAGTCTGAAATTGGTATAAGTCTAGAACTTGCTGATTTTGGCGCTCTAAGCATGACCCTACCTTATGTCAAGCATCATGTCCAAGTGGTGTTTTGCTGTAAAACTGAAAAATTGTCAGGTGGGGCCTTCTGCTTTGCTAGATAGTTGAGTATGAGAACTTTGAATACTGTAATTTTGTTTTATTCTAGAAACAAAAAGGAAAGGAATGTATTTATGAGCTTTCAAAAATACTTCAGAAAGTGTTATACTTTGGGAAGATGTGAATTCTTCTAAATAAAGTTCATCTATTTTTCCTTAACTCTTGATTCTTTACATACATGGTAAATCTTTGCATCAAAATAAAATTACTAGTGTGTTTCATTTCCATTAACAGAAACTCATTTTTATGTTAAACCAGCTGTTTTAGGTGACGTGAACTCTACCATGTACTGTGGCCAGTTTTAAAAGGAAAGAAGACACCATTTGTAGTAGATGCTGCTATAAAGTTGGTACTTTTGCCCAGCCAGAACATCAAGAGCTTGATTGTCCTCTGGTTGTATGGCTATCACTGAGAGATGGCAACGTAAATGGAAGGTGTAACTCTGTGCAACTCTGTGTAACTCTGTGTTGGCCTCATGATATGGAAAGTTATCCCTTCAGAAGTAGGCTGCAGCATCTGGACCATTTCATACTGACCGTTTGGACTCGTCAGTATGAAAATACGTATTATCTCTCCATTATATTGTGTCAAAGTGCCAACTGCAATGAGCCAGACCCCTGCTTTTTTTATTGCTGATTCAAACAAATAGTAGTTGCTGTTAGCAACTGAATGAGAAAACCAGATTTAGGAAGAATTATAAGGTTTCCATAATAAGCTTCTAAGTTTTATTGGCAGACTTAGTAGCTCACCATGTTTCTTTTTGTCTCTCCCCACCATGTAATCATGAGGCTGCAATCTATTTCTAGCCACTTTCAAGGGGTATTAGAAATTATGCTTCTAGCTTGTAACCAGGATTTATTTAAGGAAAAGTAAATGAGAGGCAAAATTGCCTTCTTATGTAAAGTCTCTTTGTTTCTACTCTTTTCTTTCAAGCTTCTCACTAAAGCTGTTAAGTGCCCTGGCAAGGCCAGGAGGCAGCCTTGACATAGATCAAGTTATGCAGAGGCATTCCTGAGTATTTTAAAATACCTCATTTTGCTCTTTATTTGCTTTTTTAAATGTTGTTTTCTAAAGTCCTGCAATGTTGCCATCAGAATATTAGGGTTGCAGCACCAAACTGTGAGGTGTGGACGTTCCTGAAAAATGTTTCTCAGTCATTGTGAGACCGCTGTGCTGAGGGGTAAATTCCTGTTTCAGAGATCCAAACAAATATCATTGGTTTCAGTATCATGTATTTTTTATTCAAAGCAAGTTATGCAACATAGATTATTCTCACTGTGTTGCAAAATAAATGAAAACTGCAGTTATTTTTCTTTACAGATTTCAAGTTAAAACAGATATTTCAGTATTGGGCTTTCTCCTCAGCCTGACACCCATGTAAAAAGTAATATTTCTGTGCTGTTGACTACTGTTGACCATGTTTGAATATATCAATTCATTTCTGAACTTACACTCTCTCAAATAGTTATTTTTGCTAAATGTGCCATGTATTTTGAGGCATACTTGAGTGACATTGCATTTGCTTTGTATTTGACGAGGTATAATTTCTTATTATTTGAATGATTTATAACTACATCTTTTGTTTGGTTATCTTTACACAGAGATAATAGATATGTACAACTGTGACATGAAAGGACAGTAGAATGGAGCGACCACTTCTAAAGAGCTTACACGGATTTTTTTGTGTGCTATGTAGTCACATCCATGGTGCAGAAGTAACAGGAAGGCTGAGGTGTGAGCCTGCCTGAGCTAGTTGAAACAGGGGCTTTGTTTCATATATTCTGGAGTTATTTGAGTGCTAAATTAATACCTACTTCTCTGGCTGCTGACTCATACAACTGGAGTCACTAGTCATAGAACTAATGCAAAAAGAGCTGCATTAAATATATGTATTAAATATAATTCTGATGGAAATAGGGTTAAGAGCACTCTTAAGTGTCGATCACTTAGATACGTGCTTCTTTCACCCATTCGGATGATGAATGTTTGTTTCATAACTTTCATACTTTTAATCTTTGGCTTATAGTTCAGAGGCTGGACTTATACAGTGCTAAGTATGTTTCAACCTTATGTATTCTTTCAGAAGCTCAGAGTGTCCTCGCTACCTATACGTGAATCTGTTTGCTGCCAGCTTGCGTCATAACAGGCTTAATGACCTCTTGCTACCTCTTTTCGTGGCTGTTAGGCCAAATCGGAGCAAGCAGGAGCAGCCACAGGCGTTAATTTCTGTGGCACGATCCCGTAGCACTTAGTTTTGGTTTTAAACTTATAATTAGGCTTGATGCTTTGCCCAAAATGTGAACCCCCTGCACCAGATCTGTGCCTGTTGGAGGGAGATTCCTTGTGGGCTGTGGGCAGAGATGCAGGCTGTTCTGGTCTGCAGAGGTGCTCTTGGAAACAGGCCTCTTGAGAGCAGAAGCCTTTCCTTTTGCCAGAATAATACAGTGCAAGGAAAAAGTCTTCCTATGTATTTCCATCTTGCCAAAGGTTTCTGTGTCTCCATGTTGTCTTTGAAATAAAATGCTTTTACTTTTACATAAAGCGACATTATAGTGCTTTCCTTTGAGCAGATGTTGGGGTTATTGTTGTTTACTTTCTTGAGAAGGAAGCTTCTGTTTACTTCAGGTGTTACAGAGCCTGATACAGTTTCAGTGTTGAGAGAGAGCTGCATCAGTGGAAGCAGTAGTATAATTTTATAGGCACAGCATGTAATGTCACCACAGTGGGGCTGCCTTTATGTAGCTCCTTTGATCTTGTCTGTGTTTTGGACTGGCCACAAATGTTTCATTTGCAGTGATGGCCAGATGAATGATCTGAAAGATGTGATGTGGTTGTCATGGGGTTAAATTGTAGACTGAGACTAGCAATGAATGAATTGTGGATGTGTCACTTGCAAGAAAAGTTATTTCTCTGAAAATACACTTGAAAGCAGGAAAGCTTTTATTAATGTCTTTACCTCAGTAGCATGAATTTGGATAGCTGTCTTAATCAGAGATCACAAAGTGCTGGGATTGGAGATCACACTGGAAACTGTTGTAGCATGCCTCCGTAAAAACAGTGTCCAGGTCTGCCTTGTTCAGCATGTTTTTGTGCTAATAAGATTATCTACACCAAGACCAATGTTTAGTTTCCTTGATAAATACAAAGTATGTAGTATTTCCAGGAAGACACAGGTAAAAAGGGCGCCTGCTATGTAATAGAGGAAATAATTTTAGTTCATTTCACTTGTTTTCCATGAATGAATATAGTCTCTGAATTTTCAGACATTAGGTAATAGTATATTTTCCTGTTTGTTTTGGGGGTTGGGGTTAAGGAATAATTTATAGGGAGACTTCAGGTTTTACTGAAACTTTAATTTTTTTATTTCTAGGAGTACAGCCAGCTTCATCTTACAGTTTTTCCTGAGCTGTATGGTGAACTTCTGTTTTAAAGAGAAAGCTATAAAGAAGATGGGGGGTAGGGGGTGGGG
>JAOEHY010050055.1:0-19939 GCA_025447955.1 Psilopsiagon aurifrons
CAGCACCCTCACAGGGAAGAGCTTCTGCCCAAGAGCTCATCTCAGTCTCCCCTCTGGCAGTTAAAGCCATTCCCCCTCATCTTGACACTACCTGCCCTTGGAATAAGTTCTTCAGGTTTCTTGTCAGCCCCTTTAGGCACTGGGAGCTGCTCTAAGGTCTGGCTTTCTGGGATGTGAGTGCAGCTGCTGGGTCATGATGGGGCTGCTGTGTCTTTGTCCACACTTTGCTTCTGGAAGTGATGGGAAATCTCAGCTCTGCTGCTCCTTTTCAGACATCATTTTTGCCACCTCCTCTGACCAAGAGTTATCCCTTGGGGGCTGCAGTGCTGGGTCCAGACAGGATGATGCTTATACCAAGCTGCAGGGAACCCAAGCACCCACAGCACCTCCTCTGCTCCTCCACAGATAGGTGCCTCCCTCTTTGCCAGCAGCCAGGGCTCGGGGCTCTTCATGGGGCTGGCTGGGACCGGTGCTGCCGGGGGAATCGCTGTCACCGGCTTCGAGAGGAACATAAGGGCCGTGTTGTGTTAGCAAGGAAACGAGTTCCTCGAGCCCTGTCGCTGCAGGTGGCTTCACACAACGTCTTGCAAGGTTGGGAGGAGCAGTGCAGGGGGTAATTAACACAACCCTGCTAACTCAGCTTCTCCAGCCTGTGTCTAACGCACGTATGGGGAGTCTGGAGCCAGCTCAGGACCACGTGCTCAGAGAAAAGGGCATTTCAGGGCTAGTCCAGCCCCTGCAGACCCCACTTCCTGACCCAGATCCCTGCTTCCCTGCATGTTGTATCCAAAGTCCTTGGGTTCTGCAGTAAAAAATAGAGCATTTGGCTTGCTTGGTGCTCAGGGAATGAGTGGGAAATGGCTGGGGCTGCCGAGGGGGTCTCCACCGTGGTCTCATGCACTCCTGTCTGCTGCATGAAGTCATTGGGGGATGTAAATGTGCACTTGAGGTGAGGCAGGACCAGGTTAGGAGTGATGGATAAGGGTCTAGCACTGCAGTCAGTGCTGAGCTGCACCAGGATCAGTGCCGCCTTCTGGCTGTGCCATGTTCTTCCTTCCCAACAGGCAACTTACGCTCTGCTGGCGCTTGCCTGGGTGTTGGTCCTGGTCTACATCTCACCTGGTTGTGTCCCACTGCCCCCAGCCTGCATGGCCTTGGCCATGGGCCCTGCTCCCCCCAGGGCTCTCACCCCTGTGGGACTCTGCTCTGGGAATACAGCCTTCCCTGGGACCATCCCCAGCGGAGGGGGCCTGGACAGGGCAGCGATTCCTCTCTTTTTCCCATGGCAGATTGTCACCATGCCCAGGTATCTCCGGTGAAGGTTTGGAGGGAGAGCATCCGGATGTACCTCTTTGTCCTGTTGCTCCGGCTCTCATCTTACCAAGACCTCTGTGAGTAGCTCCCACTCAGCTGTGGGACAGAGCTGCGACTGATTTCTACTGATCCAAAGGTTACTTTGGGGCTCAAACCTCAACTAAGGGGCAGGGAAGCTGCTGCAGGATTCTGCAGGAGGGAGCAGGACAGGAGGTGGGAATTCATGGGCAGATGCTGTCTGCAGCACTCTGTGTGCTCGTAGATAGATCCAGCAGTGATGCTTGCGTCCGGGTGGCCCTGATGGATGCACGGCTGTGTTTCAGCATTCCCAGACACACAGTGCACCCACCTTGCAGCAGAAGCTGTGGCTGAAACGTGCTCAGAGGCTGGGTTGCATCCTCTGTGTTTTCTCTGTGCTCTGACAGTGCTGCTTTTCAGCATTCCTTATGGACCTGGCAGAGCCAGGGGAGCTGGGGATGCGTTTGTTGCTGTAGGACACATGGGTTTTCTAAGGAAAGGGATATCTTCAGCTGTAAGATGACCAAACCCAAGCAGAAAGTGTCTGATTTCAGGGACTTTTGGTGAGTTTATCCGAGGTAAACCAGCTCAAGAGGCTGTGACAAGAGGCCTGGGGCAAGCAGGAGGGAGCCGGGCACAGACAGCCCTGGGGGGCTGAGACAGTGAGGCAGAGATCAAGAGCAAAGAGCACACCCGGCGGAGCAAACCCGCAGGAGGGAGCAATCCCGCAGGAGCGGATGGCTCTGACCCGGGGTCTGCTGCCTTCTGCATTGCACTGCCTGAAAGAAACGGGCTTTTGTAGGTGCTTGGCTGCAAGAGCCGTGCTTCTGCATGGGGCGGCTGCGAGCAGTGGCTGAGGAGGGCCCCATGCGTGTTTCCCCACGGCGCGGCGCTCAGCGCCCGGCGCTGTGCTCGCAGCTCCCTGCTTGGCGGGATGCAGCATCGCTCCTTGCGCGGCATTGCTGCATCCTCCTTCATCCTCCCGGGTTGAGCTCAGGGGGATGCTCTGGGTCTTCCTTAGAGGGATGAAGAGAACGGAGCAGCTCCCAGACAGCTCCTCCATCAGCGCGTAATGCGAAGGGAGAGGCTGTCCCTGCCTCTTCCCAGGGCTGTGGGATGTGATGTCCCCCATCTCCTTCCCATGAGCTGCTCTTGGGCAAGGCGCGGTGCTTTGGTTGCAGGGGAGAGAAGAGCCCCATGTCCCTCCTGACACAGGGATGTCAGTGTGGCAGAGGTGATGCTGGTGCGGTTGCCACCTGTATTTCCTTCTGCAAAATCACCTTCTGTTGTGCTGGAGGGAATTCTTCCTATAAAACTGATGTTCTTTATACCCTTATTTATGGCTTGAAAATCCTATGGGATTTCTCCTGAAATCAGCCCGGTGGCTTCTGGAGCACCAGTTCCATTTGCAGGTTTGGGCAGTGACACTTTCATTATTCCCTACTTGTCCCAATGTCCAGCAAACTGCTGTCACTTCCCTCTTCTGTGCTGCTCAGGGGACATCTCTGCCCTGCTCCTGATGAAGACCCAGGAGGAGCTTGAGGGAGATGCTGGAGCATCCTTCTGTGTGGAGTTGGTGCTAATCCCTCCTGGGGTTTCAAGGGAAAGGATGGAAGCTGGGATAGGATTTCTGATGGGATAGTTTGTTCTTGCTGGTCCAAGTTTAAAGAAAGAAATCAGTGGTAGTTTGAGGGTGGTTGTCTGTGAGGCTCTATCACAGACGTCCCCTCTTCCCTGACAAAACAGTGCTCCACCAAGCCCTGGTGTGATGTACCGCATCCCTTTGGATTCCAGCCTCCCCGTGGCTTTGCCCAGAAGGGATGGATGCCCC
Organism: Psilopsiagon aurifrons; assembly: GCA_025447955.1. Taxonomy (NCBI): domain Eukaryota; kingdom Metazoa; phylum Chordata; class Aves; order Psittaciformes; family Psittacidae; genus Psilopsiagon; species Psilopsiagon aurifrons. The sequence goes on from JAOEHY010050055.1 coordinate 3,164, forward strand.
ATGAGTTCATTCCTAGCTTGGGAGACCGCTGTGGAGTCACCCCTTGCCTAACACAGAGGAACCTGTCGATGACCTCTGCGCAGTGCCTGCACCCATGGGAAGTTCTCCGGGCCCTTGTCAGCACAACCTTGTGTGTGGAGCCCGGTGCACACTCCCTGGTGCCTCTTCCCGTGCCTTTTCCTCAGCCAGTGCTCGAGTTTGTTTGGTCTGATGAGTTTGCTCCGCTCTGAGTCACTCGGGATGCAACAGGAGAGCAATCGACCCAGTGAGGGGATTATCTCGGCTCCATTCAGGGGGCATCACACAAACAATGCTTGTTTCCAGCACTGGGCGGGATGAATGTCTGCAGACATGCGGGGTGTTGCCAAACTGTCCCAGTGTCCCATCCCTGGTGGTGACTGCAGCGTGGGATGAGAGTGTGAAACTCAGAGCAATGCTGCTCCCATGGCTCTTCCTTTGGGGCAGGAAGATGATGCCCCCCCCTCTCCTGCAGTTTGCCCTTTGGGGGATCCCAACCTCCTATGTTCCACGGTGCAGCAGGGAAGCCCAAAGTCCTCCTCAGAGATGGCATCCCCATTGGCTTGGGACACGTAAGGAGAGGCACAGGCATCCCAGCCTTGGCAAAGAGGCTCCTCCTGGGTAACTTGTCCTGCCGAGGCTTTGGCTTCCCCAGTTGTTAAATCCAAGCTGTCTCTAAAGCCAGCTTTCATTGGGAAGGCATTACTCGATGTTGGGTAAGAACGAGTTTCCAAGTGAGGTCACCGGTGCGGGCAGGGATCTTGTTGGATTATGAGCCCTGACTTCAAAGGCTTCTCCTCTCCTTTTACAGTTGAAAGGACTTATTTTATGACTAGGTCATGCCTGCTTTTAATGAGCTTGTTGTTGTATTCGGGATGTCTGATTAACCACTCGCTCACATGCGCTTCTCTTCTTTCCCACCCTAAGCAGAATGAGCAGGAAGGGAGGTGGGGATACCTCAGCTTCCTCATAGCAAAGGCTTAGACTCATTTGCAGACGACTGCAAAAATGATTAAGCATTGAGAAAGCCAAGAGCAGCAGTTATGAAATAGCTTCTCCAGGGCTGAGTCTTTGTAGTTGGGCTCTGGGGAAGGGTTGCTGGAGAAGCTCATAGTCTTCTATGGAGAGCTATGGCTTTCTGGCTGGTGCTGAGAGGACAAGTGATGGATCCCCCCAAGAGGGATGCTGAGACCTCCAGAAGACACCAAGGATGCTGACACTGCTAAAGAGGCTTAAGAAGCTTTGGGTCCCCACTTTAGGTTGCACTGGGAGGCTGAAGGTGCTTCGTTGGGGCTTTTCTGCCTTTGTAGTGAAGCTTGCACTGCCTGAATGGCTTTGCTGTCCTCTTGTAGGGCTGCTTGGTGGTATCAGGCTTTGCTTGGGTTGCATTTGTGGTGCAAAGGCAGCAGAGGAGCCACTGGTAGAGGCTACGGCATGGTTACACAGGTTGGTTCCTCTTCAGCAGGACATTCCAGGCCTGAATTGCGGCTCAGTATTGGAGAGGGCTCTCCCAAAGACATGGCCAAGCCCAAGTGCAGCTAAGGACCTATAGTACCTGCCTTGGGAATGCCAGGAATGACTGTGGTGTAAAGCCTGGTCCAGACATTTTGGAACAGTGCCTGAATGAAGATCTGCAAGATCATGGTGTAAGTGCTCTTCTGGTTAGTTAAATTGGTGATTTAATCAGTGTTATGCCTAACGGTGTGGGCTTGTCCACTAGGTAACAGGCTTTCATGCTGTGCTGGAGCTGGATATGTGCTGGGTTTCATGGCTGATGGAGCCCTCCTGGGTGGGACACAACTTGGTTCTTCCATTGCTTGATCCTGCCTGGCCTGATGATGGTCCTCAGCTCCTGCAGCACCGCTGGGAGGAGGAAGGGCAGAGGTGTGATATGGGAAATAGCATCAATCCTCCACATTACTAATCCCAAGCAACTGCTCCCGCATGACCAGGCAAGAAAGCTCTGCTGTTTGGGGGGTGGTTTCTGGAAGGTGTGTGAAGAAAGACGTCAAACCAGAGCTGATGTCTTGGCTGTGGGAAGCCGTCACAGCTCCGGGCGAGGGTGTGGAGCTGTCTTGCCTCTTCCTGCCCCTTCTGGCCTCGTTTCCTTCTCCAAACAAGGTTTTTGTGCAGATACCCCAGCAGAGCCCTGGGGATGGCTGGAGCTGAGCTGCAAGTGGAGACATGGTGGTGGCACAGGCACTGCCTGCTTGCCTGCTCCTTTCCTTCCATGGCATCACTGCTATTGTTGTGCCGCAGCTCAGAGTCTCCGCTTCACATCTCATTCCCATACAAGCATGACCAGACCCCTTTGTGTGGATGCAGCCCTCCCGTGGGTGGGAAATGGTGGTCCCTTTGGGGTGTCAATCATCTCAAGCAGTGTGGTACCTGAGTGAGCAGCAGGCCTGAGCGTGCCTCTGGCATCCCTATGGGATGGGATGCAGGCACAGGAGATGCTGGGGCCGGTTGAGGCAGGGTGTTGGACATGGAGCTGATGTGTCCTTCTGTGGCTGAGTAGAAACCCCAAACCCCCTTCAGGGGCTCTGCAAGGGGAGGTGCAACGGTCAGGGGATGTGTTGGAGAATGCATGTGTGCTCTTTCAGGTTGGGGTGTAGGACCTTTGGGCTTCTCCTTCGGAGCCAAAAGCAGCTCCTGCCACTTGCCCATGCCTTGATTTCCCCATCTGTGCAAAACCAGGAGGTGCTTTCCCAGAGATGCTCAGCAAAGAGGTGGCTGCTTGTTGAGGAGCAGGTTTTGTGCTCCACGCTGGGGCTGCCCGTGTCTGCTCCTCACCATGGAGAGGCTGCAGAGGTTGAAATGCTGCTGCGGCCATCAGGGATCAGGGGAGCACCTTCCTCTGCCTCACCAGCACACACCTGAGCACCTCTAAATGGCTCAAGTGAGGTGGTGCAAAGCTTCCCTTCCCTCAGTAAGGGCACTGCAGGTACCAGCAGCACCTCAAAGTCCCTGCCCCTGGGAAGAGGTCCCCTCCTGCTCCAGCAGCATCTTTAGGCTCCTGCCACCCTCCTGACTGATTTGATGGCCCAGACCATTGAGCTGCAGCTGGGGATGGGGGAGCTGGTCCTTGGCAGCCTCTTGCCAGCAGCACGGGTGCCAGGAGGGTGAATTCTGCCCAGCAGGATGTGAAGTTCTAGCTATAGCCACCCCTGGGGTGCAGAACCAGCACAGGGGTGCTGGTACCAGCCCCATCTGCAGGGCTCTGTGCAAAGCATGGTGAGATGCCACTTGAGAGCATGGCACTGGAACTGGAGGTACTCGGGGCAGCAAGGAGGTAGCTCAGGTCAGGGTCTGACCCTGGAGAGGGCTGAGTATCACAGTGCAGCACTGATGCTCCAAAGTATCCCATTTCTGACCCTTGCATCCCACTGTCTGTGTGCAACTGAGCCCAGTTACTGATGACTGGAGCTGCTTGTGCTGCTCTTTGGAGGTAGAAGGCCTGTGACACCCATCTGCAGCAGTGACATATGGGTCCCATATGCAACCCCAGCTTGGAGGTGTCTACTGGCCCGTGCAACACAACATCCTTGCTGTACACACAGCGTTGATCCCTTCCCTGTGTACCACTCCTGCAGCAGCCCTTGGGTACTGTCTAGGAAGTGGATGTCACCTTCCCCAGCCCCTGTGTTTCCTCTTCCAGGCACAGACTGATCTGTTCTCAAGGGCCCTCTTTGTGCAAGTCTGCCCGGGCTGGGACCTTTACCTCTCCACTGTCCTGGCACTGGTGGTCATGGAGCTCTACACCATTGCAGGTCGGTTACTCAGTGTCTGCTGGCCTCAAATCTTTCTTCTTTGGTTGAACCACACCACCCATGCTCCTGCTTTTACTTTATTGCCATTACTTTTTGCTCCTGGAAGGTCTCTGGGGATTTATACTTAATGGGGTTCACATTCCCTGCCCTATACAGGCAGTATCTAAGCACCTTTCTCAAGCAATGACTCAATACATGACCTCTGCTTTGTCATTATAGCTTTCCATTTGCAAGAACTCCTCCTCCATCACGTAGTTAAGTGTTTCCTTGTGCGTGTACCTATTTGTACCCGCAATAATCAGGGCTTCTCCTATTACAAGGCTATTACTATGGAATCTACAGTCTGAGAGCCCTTTGTGCAGCTCGTTTCCCTCCCAGCCGCCCTGCCTGCAGTGCAACTTGCTGCCTTCCCTCTGCAAAGCTCTTGGGAATATTTCTTGCCTATTCCTCTTGCAGGGTCCATCCATGTGGCTCCATAGGGATCTGGAGGCAATGATGGTTTGGCTGGAGTTGGAAACTGTGGGTTCCTGGCTTTCAGTCCCGCTCTTAGACCATGGGACGGTGTATCCCTGCCAGCCCTTTTACTGTAGGTGGGACATTGCCTCCCCCAGGAGTGGCACTGGAGACACCCAGCAGTAGATTCTCCTCTATCTCATCCCAGCCATCAGACCGGGAGTCAGTTTAAGCATATCCGAAACACGGTGGATTTTGCAAGACTTTGGTTTTAAGCAAATCCCATCTCAGGTTTTTTCCTGCCCACAAGGCCTGTCGTGATGCAAGTGCACTTCAGTGTGTGTGTGATCGTTGCATCACCCTCATCCCAAGAACATCCCTCCAAATCCCAGGCATGGCTGGGGAGGGTGCAGCCCTGAATTCCTGGGATGTGAGTAGGTGACTGGGGTTGAAGCTGGTTCAATTTTGGACCCATTTCCTCCAGCTCCACTACTTGTTGATGCTTTTGCTCATGTGCTGAGTAATTGCTTTCTGGCTACATGAGCAGCTCCTGGCTCTGCAATAGGTCTGGAAAGGGAGTTGGGGATGGAAATGGAGGGATACTGCTGTCTGGATGGCCAAGGGGGACCCCAGTAAGCATCAGCTGGAAAAATAACTGTGGGGTTGGGAGAACTGAGGGGTGTAGGAAGGGGAAACCTCTATAATGGTTGGACTTGATGATCTTGAAGGTCTTTTCCAACCTAACTGGTTCTATGTTGCTGGGCAGAGGTGGGATAAGGCCAACATCCTGAATGCGGTTTGCTTGCTGAAGCATTCAAAGAGGCTGGTGGGCATCCTCCTGTCTGCATGGGGACATGGGGCTGCATCCTCCCCTCCTTGGCTGCCCTTCCCTTCCCGCGGCTATTGTCTGTCCCCCTCACATTTATGGGGTGCCATTCCCCCTCCACACTCCCACTGCACCCCCAAATGTCACAGCACAATGACAGGCACATCCCCGCCAGCACGGGCAGCTTTATTGGGGCTGGAGGACGGGGCACCGGTGACTGTACCTTGCCACTCTGTGCCTTGCCCTCCTGCAGGAGGGCTGGTGGCCGTCATCTACACCGACACGCTGCAGATGCTCATCATGGTCCTCAGAGCCATCGTGCTGGCAGTGAAAGGTAAGAACTGGGGCATCGTGGACCCCCTGACAGGAGAACCCCCTTTTCCCTCTTTGTGGTCTCAGAAATAAATAAGAAGACTCAGTCTAAGCAGTTTGGTGGCCAAGATGCACAGCAGGGCTTTGGCAGTTGCCTAAAGGAAGTCTGTGATGCCCCCGTGTCCTCAGTCCCCTGTGCTACTGCCATTCCTCTGGGTGAAGGTGCCATGAAGCATCCCCTGTGCTCTCCCATATGGTCATCGCTGCTCCACGTATTGGTCCGTGCATCTGAGAGATGGATGATACCAAGTGTTTGATGGTGAAGCAGCATTTCCAGCCCTGCTCCAGGAAACTTGCACTGCTGTTGTGATGGGGGCTTCAGAAAGGATCCCACCGTGGCAGGAGGTGATGCTGGTACAAGGCATTGCTGCAGGGGATTGATTCCATGGGGATGCAGAGCATGGAGCCAGGCCTTCAGCCTGGTTGGAGTGAGCATGGCTCACCCCCAGCCCTCTCTGAACACACTCAGCACTGTTGTGTCTCTGTATATTCACCTGCAGAATGCTCCCAGCCTCACAAGGGTGCTCATCAGCCTTATTCTGCCATCGGGGCTCTGGGCCCTGAGGAGGAGGAAGCAAAAAGTCAGGTCCCAGCTTCAAAGGCAGACATTTAACTACAGAGGGTGATTCTAGAGGCACTCCTGAGATGATTCCCACCATTCCCTGCAGCAGTCTGCTTCAGTGGGCAGGCTTTGACCCAGTGCACATGGGAGCTCTGCTATGGAGGTGGGAGCAGTTCTGGACCCGCAGCCAGCCCGGTCCCAAGGCTGCTCCCCTGTCCAAAAGCAGAGCTGGGTCCTGGGCGAGCCCTGGATGATCAAGATCTATGCACACAATGCGAATGGGAGGACAGGTACTTCCTGGAGAAGGGACAATAACACCAACTACCCCAGCAAGAAGGCAGAGGAGCACGACGCCTGCCCAAGCAGATCCAAGAGGTGGCTGCAGCCTTTGCATTAACCAAGGTGCTTGGGCATAGCTGGTCGTTGTCTGAAGCTGTAGTTGGCCATGGGGCCGTCTCTGAAGCTTGTGTCTGGTGAGTTTGGCTGGGAAAATCCCCTCCAGCAACTGAGGAGCCCGGCTCTTTTTGGCTTGGCCAACCTTCATGGTGTGTGCAGGGAGCTGAGGGTGCCTGCGAGAGGGACTGGTCCAGGGGAGCCAAAACACAAGGTGCTGGTCACGGTTCTTGTCCTCAGGTCTCAGGAGACCTCAGGACCTGGAGGCTGCTGTGCTCCCCTTTGTCACCTCTTTCAAGCTCCTCTAATAAAGATACTCTTTATGATCTATGTTGTTCATGTCTTCAGACCATGGCTCCTGCATCAGTGATGCTAATACTCATCTGCTAAGCTGTGAGTACTCTGGGTCTGCTCTGCCTGGCCCATTGGCTCCCTTATTGCTGCTGAAGGGATAAGAAAACACATTGCTTGGCTCCGAGGCTGCGTCTCACAGGGGAGAGCAGGAGAGCTGTACAAATCCTCTTGAGCGGATGCTGGGGAGAGCTGGACAACGAGCGGGTGCAGACCAAGGGGTTATGGGCATCACTTTGCTTTACAGAGAGCTCGGTGGCTGCGTCAGCACATGATGGCTCCAGCATCACGGATAAGAGAGACCATCCCATCCTGCACCCGCTCGGCATTCACATGGGGATGTTAATCCTGATGGAGCCCATGGGCTGCAGCCTGGCATCCGCAGGCTGAGCTCCCGCTGTCCTGATGCAGGCGTAGGTGTTGTGACTTGCTGGTGAACACCTTCGGGAAGGGAGCAGGCCCGCACCCCCGGGCAGGAATCTCTGCCTCTGGAGAGCCTTTGTTGGTGCCCAACACCCATGTAAAGCTTGGGAGTAGCCGGCGCCTGGGTAAGCCAAGCGCTGGAGGGGGGCCAGGGCTGCTTGCACAAGAGCAGGAGGAGTTTAGCAGTGCTGACACCCTGGTTTGCAGGGGGGGCACGGTGGATGCCCCTCTGTAAAGTCCCCAACAGCCTCAGGTCAGGGGGAATGCCCTGGGATGGGGAGTGGGGATGCAGGAAAAGGGCTGTCCTCAGGCAGGAGGGGACAGTGATGTCTTGGACATTGAGATTTGCTCAAGCTGGCCCTGGATGGCGATCCCAGCATCCAGCACCTGATGCCTGAGGGATTTGCTCTTGATCTAAAGACAGAAGCACTTGTGGGGATGGTCCTGCAGGAGGGTGACTTCCCAGGACCACGTTCCCACACTGGAGGGGGCTGAGCTGAGGGTCCCATGGGCAGGGTGGAAGGGATGCAGGATGTGACAGCTGGGCCAGATAAGGGTAAATCCACCAAGGGATGCTCATGGGTCTTGCTTTGAGTCCCCAGAGCCCCCTGTCTCTTTTATCCTGAGCACCAGCTGCTGTGGGTATGGGGGTGCCAACACCTCCCTGCTCATCTCCACACTGCTGCATGGGTGGCCACAGCACATGGGGGCCGGTGCCTCCCATCCCTCCCTCATCCAAAAAGCGATGCCTCTGGCTCTGGAATTCTCCTGCTGGAGGTATTGGAGGAGCTGCAAGAAGCATTCAGCCCCCCAGGAACAGGGAGATGGTGGGGGGCCAGGGCAGAGCCTGGGGCTGCTGGCTACGGAGCAGCAAGGAGGAGCACCAAGGGAGCTGCCAAGGGCTTGGAGGCTGCTTGCTAAGGCTTGTCCATGGCACGTACTCCTCAGTGGGGCTCAGGCCAAGACCCAGACCTTGGGTTCCATTTTATAGGAAAGAAAGCAGTGAAGATGGCTTTGTTTTGTTCTTTTTTTGTTCTTTTTTTCACTGGTTGCTGGAGGTTTGGGGCTGGAGCTGCATGGGGGGTGCTGGGGAAACAGAGGGGTAGAAGACATTTGAGCACCTTGAGCTGTAGCACATCAAGTCAAAGGCTGCCTAACCTTGCATTTAATAGTCCTAGGTGGGTTTCCCCTGCTCTGGGACAGGGGAGCTTTAATAAACAAGTTGCTTTTACAGTACAAGGTCAAAAGAGGTGGGTCCCTCGAGGCGCCTTTGTCCCAGGACACAGGTCACCCTCTGAAGTTGGGCTGTCATGGGACCTGCTGTGCAAAACGATGATAGAAGAGTCTCTTAAACAACTAGAAGCAAACACGATCATGAAGGAGCCCTCTTCGGGCAGCACCTCTGAGCCAAAGGGTTAGGGTGAGCTTTGCCAGCTGATCTCAGGCCACTGGGCTTTGCTGGACTCTAACCCAGTGATGCTTTGCAGCTTCCAGTGAGATCAGAGGTTACCCCAACCTGGAAGAGGCCTATTTAAAAGCTGTGCCATCCAAGATCGTTCCCAACACGACCTGCCACCTGCCCAGAGCCGATGCAATGCATCTCTTCCGAGATCCAGTCTCTGGAGACCTGCCCTGGACCGGGATGACTTTTGGGCTGTCTATCATAGCCACGTGGTCCTGGTGCACCGACCAGGTAAATGTAAACAAGATTCCCCTGCCCCATGTAACACAGCATTGCCTGGGGTCCAGGCACGCTCTACTACCGCTCTCACCATGGAAGTCCACCTTTACCTAGTGCTCCTTCTGGCTGCTGGGCTCAGGAGGCTTCTTTTTGGAGTCAATGGAAGCACCCGGGGCTCCCGCAACCCTGCTCTTGAGGTGCTTGGATTGGGACAGTTTGGAAAGTGGGATGCCGAGGGGTGTCCTCATCTCCTCCGTTGTCTTCTGGCTTTCCGGCAGGGAGGTTAAGCACTTGCTTGATGTCCTGGGATTGCTGCCTGAGAGGTGGCCGGGCTGCTTGCTGGGGCTGAAGGCTTTGCTCTGCCAATAGGGTTGGCTGCCTGCAATGATCTTTTTGGGTTCGGCTCCATCCCCTCTGTATTTGGTGGCCCCGGGGGGTTTCTCATGTGTTGGGGAGCAGGAGACCTCTTTCCCTTGTTCTCTGCCTGTGGGATTCCTGGGTCGGTAGCGGTAGATGTGAGTCCCCTGTTTGTTAAAGAGTAGAGAAAGAGATGAGCTACTGGTGTTGTAAGGATGCTGGTGTCCGCGCCATGGACCTGGTCCTCATGGACAAACCCCTTTATTGCTTGGTGCACTCCCTCACTCAAATCCTATTGAGACTGTGGCAGCTCAAAGCCACTGCTGGTTTCTGTTTCTGGCTCTGGCAGCACATTGTCCTGCACATTGCAGCATCTCATCAGCCCAGGGGCTATCCAGAGCCAAATCACTGCTGCCTGGAGATCCAGAACCAAGGATGCCAGCAGCATCTCAACACCTTCTCCTCAGCAGCAGCCTGAACACTCATCTTAATCATCTAAGCCCTCATTTCAGGCCCAAAGAGCGTTCAGTCATCCAGACCCAACCTGTGAGATTAGGAGGCTTCCAAGGTGAGATGAAAGGATGGAGAGGAGGTGGGATGAGGAGACAAGTGAGCTGCAACACTGCTGCGGGGGTGGCTGTGATTACCTGGGTTGAGAGACACGTTTGGATTGGGCCTGAGCATCGTTAATCTCAGTTCTGGCCCGGGTAAAGCCTTAGTGCATGGCTGTGGTCACCAGATACTTATCTTCCCCTTTGGGTGTGCCTGCGCCGCAATGTGGAGGTGTGATTGCACCCTGTGCAGATGCACCAGGGCAGGATGGAATCTGACAAGTGCAGGTGCTGATGGCAGGATGAGCTGGGGCTGGGAGGCTGCAGAGTTGGCTGCGCCGACCTGCCCTGCCTATGCCATGACCCTCACCATGCTGCTGGCATCATCCCAGTGTTCAGTCATTTAGCACCAGTATCCCCGTGGTCCTCAAGCAGATACCTCCTGATCTCCACCATGAGGGCTGCATTCAAGCAGTTTGCCTTGGGTAATGCTAGAGTGATTTAACTAGATTGCTTAAAATCAGTGCTAAGCTCTGAGATGGCCTCAGGTGGGAAGGACCAAGGGTGATTTAGCTCCTCTCCCTTAGTGGTCATTATGTGCTGATGTGGTGCATGTGGTGCCTGAGCTGGACGGTGAGTCCTGTGGCTCTTGACATGCTGTGGCTCTCAGGTAGAAGCTAAACCATGGCTTCCCCAAGCATCCCACCCCAAGACTGGGCCCCTCATCCTTTTTTGACCACCACGAGGTCAGGAGTGGCCAAATGCTGCTGGATGCTGAGCACTTCTCTGTAAGACAAAAGAGTCAGCACTTCCTATGGATTTTGCCTATTTAAGAGATTGCCTCAAAGCCCAGGGCTGGCTGTGCTCTGGAGGGACATGGCTCGCCCAGAGCTTTGAGGTGCAGTGGTTTGAGCAGTGTGGGTGGTGAGCTGTGTAGGAGTTGGCTGGACTCTGTGCCCACTGCGGGCACTCTTTGGGGAGGAGGTTGAATAGAAGAGGCAAGAAGGGAGAGGATGGTGGTGGGGAATGGTTGATACTGGCAGGACGCAGTGTTTTAGTGTGAGGTGTCCCTGCCCACGGCAGTGGGGTTGGAATTGGATGATCTTGAGGTCCTTTCCATCCCTAACTGTTCTATGACACACTGCTGTGGTTGCCCTGGGATTTGTGGTGCTGCAGTGTAGCACAAACCCAGTGCTGGTCTGGAGAGAAACCCAGCCACGGGTTTGGGTACACATCTATGTTCGGAGCTGTGTTTGGGCCCAGTGGCTCCAGCATTTGGAGATGCTTGGGATGCACTTTGGCAAGGAGGAGGCTCACATGGAATAGATGTTGGTGGCTTCTCAGCCATTGCCTGGCTCTCGCACAGGTCATCATCCAGCGGTCACTCTCTGCTAAGAGCCTGAGTCACGCCAAGGCTGACTCCATCCTGGCCAGCTACCTGAAGATGCTGCCCTTGTTCATTATCATCATGCCAGGGATGATCAGCAGGGTCCTGTACCCAGGTAAGGGCTCTGCTGTGTGGGCATGGAGCTGGCAGGGTGGGTAAACAAGGAATGGAGGGGGGGTTTGTCTGGATCCCCTCTGCTCTGCATAGACCTGAGGGCTCTACATGGACAGGAGAAGATGTGAGCGTCCCCTGCAGTGCCTCAGCCAATGCTACTGTGCTCCATTAACCATGCAGCTGGGTGGGAACAGGGTTGTGTGTATTTGGCCAAGGTGATGCTCCAGTTATAACTTGGGTGCTGTGCTCTCAAAGTGATGGAAAACCCATGATGCTTGCCCTGTGGTTGAGCCTCCACCTGCTTTTTGGGCTATGGGATGCACATAAGAAGTGTGGATCCAGAATAAAAGCATTTGGTAGTGGTTGATGGTGATTCTTTTTGGATTTGAGGTTTCTAGAAAGTTAATCAAGGGTTGCTTTAGTTTATTAATTTTACACATGGGAGGAGCTATTCCCCGTGCATTTCCATCAGTTGAAGGCTGCTTTTCCTAATCCTGATGGTGCTGTTAATCACCTGCCTTTCATCAAAGGGCCAGAACAAGTTATTGCAGGAACACCAATGTACTCGGCCACTCTGAGCAAGGTGGCACCAGAGGTCTGGGTGCAGAGCGTCAAAGCAGAGCTCCTCGCCCTGCACAGCTCTGCAGGGCATGAGGGGATTTGTGATGTGCGAGGATTAAAACCCTGCTCTGAGCTCTGTGGTGCTGGCTGGGAAGGGAGAAGCGAGTGGATTCCGGGCTTGTAAATTTAATTCCCTGTAAATACAGATTAGATGCTCAGCTCGGGTAACCTCAGGTGGCTTCAGTGATTTCAGCTGCTGATTTAGCCCTGAGGGCTTGCATGCCCTGAAAACAGCAGGTGGGGAACCTTGAGAAACCAAATGGCTTCGTAGTGCTGCAAGAGGCTGCAGTGCTTGGGTGGAAATAGGGGATTGACCCTGCGATCCCTCCTGAGTGGATGGGGTGATGCTCCTGCTATGGTGGGGGTGCTGGTGTACATAGACCCTGAGATCCATCAGTGGGGATGCTGCTATGCATCCCCAGCTCCAGCACTGGGATGCTGGCGTGCAGCCCGTGCCCATGCACCCCATGGGGTGACAAGGTCTGGTGTCACTCGTGGAGCAGCCACGAAGCTGCTGACTGCAGCGCTTGCCCACAGAGGTTGCCGTCCCTGTTTCTCTGTCTTGCTCTGCCTAATTATGTGCCCGAGTGCTTTTACTTTGATGCTAATCACCTTTGAGGGGAGCTAGAAAACAAACCCGAGTAGGACACGCCTGCATGCACAGTCTGTCCCTACCTGGGCATGATGCCACTGCTGATGGGCTGTGGGATGGAGCTGTACAGCCCAGAGCCGCTGGGCTCCATCCCGCAGCTCAATGCCATGGCATAATCCTTAATTCCCCCAAAACCTTCCCTTCACCAGCTGTTCCTATTGCACTCCCAGACACAAATGGCTGTGTCACGGCCACCACCTTCCTGACCAAGAGCACCTTTTGGGTGACTCCTACCATGGCTGCGTGCAGGGCATTATTCTCCTATATGGGAAGCCTGATCTCAGCACGTAGGACGCGACACCGAAGCCAGGGATGACACCACGCCTTGGCTAAGCTGGCTTTGTCACCTCCAGGTTTGCAACCTTTGTAGGGTGGAGAAGTATAGGGAAGGCTATAGCCAGAAGTCTTACCTGCGTGGCACTGCTGGGATAGGAGCTGTTGCCATCCAGGATGGTGCGGGGCAGCACACACCTGATCTCCACCGCATTGCTCCTCCTCTTGTTCGCATCCTCCATGCGGACGTGCTTTAGGGATGGGAGGCTCCCCAGGGGGCTGAGGAAGGTGCCTCTGCTGATGTGAGGGTCACTGAGCTTCCTCTGTATGGGAAGGATCTCCCCGTTGTGGGTGACATCTGAGTTGGTTCTCCGGAGCGGTCCATAGCGGTCCCGTACCTCAAAGTACTCATCTGAGATGGAGGAGGCATTGGAGCGGCGGTAGCTGTGGTCAGCAGAGCTGCTGGAGTAGCTCTCTTGGTCACTGAGGGTGATGTACTCCTCTTCCTCCTCCTCCTCGTCCTCTCCCAGCCCATTGTGGGCACAGGGAGGCCCTTTGTCTTCCTGTGGCCCCGCCGTTGGGCGGTCTGGCTGGAGATGGCAGCTCTCCCTTGAGGCTCCGTTGGTGTTCTCCTCCGGTTCCTGCTTTGCACCCACATGGCCTGTCAGTGGTGTTTGTGTGTCACCCTCCGGGGCAGTGCTACTGTCATAGGCTGTGATGACTTTGGTCATGAGGATGCCAACAGGGGTGGTCCTTGGCTTTGGAACTGGAGGTTTAACGTCCTCCAGCGTCTCCTCTGATGGCTTCAAGTGGTAACCCAATGGTGAAGGGGCAAACGAGCTCGGTTGCTTCGTTGTCCAGCTGGTGCATTCAATGGGGCTGCTTGTGGTGGCTGCAGGAGCTTCCATGGGGATCTGTGGGGTCTGCCTTTGGCAGGGGGACCCCAGGAGTTGCTCTTGGTCTGAGTTCTTCTTGGCCTCCATCTCCCTGTTCTTCAGCATCTGCCGGTGCTGAGCGCTGGCCTGGGAGACATCGCACACTTTGATGCGGTTCATCTGCGAGAGCTTCACGTTCTTTATCTTGGGGTCAATGATGTTGATGTAGCCCAAGACTTCGCTCCCAGGCTCGGGGTCGGGCTCAACCCAGGTGGGCAGGTAGTCAAACATGTTGGCTTTCTCCAGGTTCAGGAGGCCAGGGTGGATGAGCAGCGAGAGATCGGCCACATCTCCATGCCTGTCACCCCCCTGGCCATCAGGGAGGGCTTTACCTTTGGTGTCCACCTTCTGGTTCTTGTCCTGGTTCTCAGATGAAGTCTTGCTGATCTGGTCAGCGCTCTTGGCCTTCACCAGGGCATATTTAGGGTTTATCAACTTCTTCACCACAGCATTGGCCGGGGTCACCGGCACGACAGAGGGCAGCGTTACAGGCTCAGGTTCGGGCTCTTCACCCATGGAGATGGATTTGAGGCTCACCCCTTTGGACATGAGGTAGAGCTCCTGGAACTGCTTGTCGAACGCCTCCACCACTTGGCCTGAGAGGACCGTGATGACGTTTCGGTCCGTCCTTGCCGCAGACCAGGTGAAGCTGGAACACAAACACGTTGGAAAGTCAGTGCTTGCTGGTAAATAACACACCTCTGCCCAGCCCTGGCTTCCCCCGAGGGGCTGCTGGTGCTGGCAGGGACATGATCTCACCATAAACATCAATCATAATGAGATCGAAGGAACAGCTCTCAACCCAGATGAGAATGAAGGGTTGAAGCCTTGAGTGCATTGGGACTTGAAGTAAAAGTAAGGTGTTTGCTGTGGGCCAGTTGGTTTTTCTCTGCAGTGTTGGCTGCTTTTCCTTCCTCAGTTTGGGTTAGTTAAGAGACTCATAAGAGGATGGGCTTTTTGTTGTGGCCAGAGAGCAGGAAACGTTTCAGTTCCATGTTTATAAAACTCATTTTTCAGAGCTGAAAAGCTTACTGAACCTGATCAATTTCTACCAAAGGAAGTCTTCATTTGGACAAACTGGAAAGGACAAATTCATTTGGGCAAATTTAAGTAGGAAATGCTTGACTGGAAAAGCTGAGGGTGAGGTGAGAGCTTGGGCTGACAGCAGTTCAGTGCTTTTGTCCTTCCTTGTGCTCATCACATCCATTGGCAGAAGCATTCGATGTGTTCCACCACCTCCAAGAAGGAGGGGTGTCCCAGACCGGGCTGTGGGGTGGTGGGGACCCCTTTGGGTCCCACTCCAAATCTCAGGCTGGCTTTGAAAGGTCATCTCCCAGCTTAAGAGTAGGGGAGAAATCCTGGAATGGGGTCCTGGGGCCATGCTGGGCAAGGACTGGGGCTTGGACTATGTGGGTCTGTGTTGATCCTTTGACCAACGCCTCCATGGGGTGGGCAAGAGGAGACACCATCGGTTACCTGTAGGATCCGCACATGGCGCGATCTCCATCCACAAACATGAACTTCTGGGCCAAAGCCCCTTTGAACTTGGTGGCTGAACGCGTGAAGAACTCTGTTCCCCCTGTGCTCCGGACTCGCAGGTTCTGTAAAGCAAAGGCAGAGGAGTGAGTGGGAGCAGGAGCAAAGGGCTGGTCTTGGAGCATCATACCCCCCTCCACTGGTACCCCCGTGGATGCTCCACAGTGGGAAACGCTCTTCATGGCCAGCTCAGAGGAGGCCACAGCGATGGGAAGATAAAATAACTTCCCTGAGGCCGTGCAGCAAAGTATGGATTTAGTTTCCAGAATTTCCTGCTTTGCCCATGTATCGGGAAACGTTTTCTACCTCTTGAACCCGGCGCTGCCTGCATCCGTGGGTGAGCAGCGTATGAGAGTGCTGCCAAGTGCTTCCCATCTCCTGTGATCTATGTAAATGCCACCATGCGAGAGGTTTCTTCACCTTGTCCCCAGTGGGAGACTTACAGTGGTTTTAGGGGCAGGTGGTGCCCACAGGATGGTCCATACAGACCTGATGGCAATGGGCTTATCTTCCACGAAAGTCTTCCATTGCTTGTCCTCTTAAATCTGAGCATCTAGCCCTGTTTATAGGAATGGGCAGGGAAAAGATGGCAGTGGGGCAGCATCTTTTCACCACTGGAAACCAAAACCCAGGGATGTGGGCTGAAAGAGCAGGTCCCTGTGGATGCAGCCAGAAAGTGAGGTGTCCTTCCCCATAGGAGCCTGGTCATGGAAGGGCAGCTCTAAGAAAACAGCTTTTATCTGCAGTCTGTTTCATGCCTCTGTGCATCTCCACGGAGGGCACCAGCACGTTTCTGCAGGTGGGCAGATAGCATCTCCCTGCAAATGGTCTCCCTTGGGTGGAGAGAAACTGTTTTCTTATGGAAGTGCCTGCATTCCTGCTGTGCGTGCTGGGATGTTGGCAATGCTGTTGCTGAAGGCACCGCGGCGTCACGAGGTCGTGCCCTCCGTGGTTGTTTTTTTGTGTGTTTTGTTGGTTTCTTTGGTATTTTTTACTAAAGGAATGAGAAGTATTTGTGTTCCCCACCTCCAGCTCTTATCTGCATTCCTGGGGTCTCCTTTCTCCTTGTAGACCATGACCAGGTGCATCCCTAAGCCTGCATTCAAGCTGAGCTTGGGCCCCCCTTGTCCTTGTGCGTCTCACAGGAGGGATGGTGATTCAGTACTGGATTTAGCACGGAGCAAAAGCAAAGTCTTTCCTGAGCAGGTTTCCAGGGAAGTTTTACTGGAATGGAGAGATTTGGGATGGGTTTTTTTGGTGTATTTGAGGTTTTCCTTTCTAGTGTTTGGCTTTTTGCCCGGTGTGGCTGAGAGGTACCAAGGGTTGGCTGAAAGCAGGTTGGGGTGACAGTTCATGGAATGAGTTGTGTCGGAAGGGACCTTAAAGCTCATCCAGTTCCATCCCCTGCCACAGGCAGGGACACTTTCCACCAGAGCAGGGTGCTCCAAGCCCCTGTGTCCAACCTGGCCTTGAACACTGCCAGGGATGGGGCAGCCACAGC
>JAOEHY010050062.1:0-28865 GCA_025447955.1 Psilopsiagon aurifrons
CCTGCCCATGGCAGGGGGGTTGGAACTGGATGAGCTTAAGGTCCTTTCCAACCCTAACTATTCTATGATTCTATGACAGGCAGTGCAGGTGCACCAGGGAGTTAAAATATGTTTAGGTTTATTTCAATGTGACTATAACCAGCAGATACACAAACTAGAAAATCACTTTCCTGGCATATTTTCAGAATAAAGGCTCTAGTCTTAGCCATTTGATGCTGTTCCAGGGGTCACAGCCAACTTAAAAAAAAACAAACCCATGTTTTAGAATAGCTGTTAATACTTGGTGTATGTAATTGCATGTTCCTCATCTTCATGTTTTGAATGAATCCTTCTAATACAAGATGTTTCTGGGTAAATTTAAAAGTAATTGCTCAATATCTTGATAAGCTTAACTCGCTTGTAAGTAACAATTATGACCTCTTGTGTTCATGCTTGTTTTGGAAATCAGGCCTTTGTGCACTAGTGGCATATGCAGGAATTATCAACAGGATTGTATAGCCCACATCTTTCTGGTTTTATTTTTGAGGGTGGGTTTTTTGTTGTTGAAGGTAGACAGCAAAAATATTACTTTCCTATAAATTTAATGGGGGAATATGACCAGATGGTACTTCAGGGTGGCTTGTAAGAAGTGCCACTGCACATCTATTAAGAGTAAAATTGTTCTAGTTTTACATAGTAAGTATAAACAAACAAAAACACCACCCCATGAATTTCACCAAGTTTCTTTTGGGTCATTGCATAGTTCTCTGGGTAGCATAAAAATAACCTTTTGAGCTGTCAGTTTGAACCTGCAGAAACCAATACTGTGAATCCTTTGATTCAAAATCTGTCGCGTGAAGCACTGAAGCTTTCCACCTGTATGTGTAAAACCATTTTGTTTTGTTTTTCTAATTCTAGGCAGACGAAATAAGTCTCATGATGAACAGCTTATATGCACTTCATGATAAATTGGCACAAGTAGCAGGTAACACTTTACAAGCACTGTGACTGAGAGTGTTATGGAAACAGCTATGGTCTTTGCTTAGGTAGCGGGTTGCAACAACTGGTATATGCTGAGGCCCTAATAACCATTTAGAGTTCCTTCTTGGGAGACTAGAAATCCCATTTCTAGTTCATTTACACTGCCTTTTCATCAGTGAAGTGCCTTTTGTTGAAATGTTTTTTAGTTAATGGGATAGGCTGTTCGAGTATTGTGATTCTGTATGGGTTTTGATCTAATGTCTCCGCACTTTCTTAATCTGATTTTTATTAAATGGTTAAATATGCTATGTGTGAAAAGAAATATGTCTTTCTTTTAAAGGTAGTTATTTCACTGTGGTGGAAAACTTGTCTGAAACCCAAAATAACTTCACAACAATCAGAAGATGGTTATTAATACAAGGAAAAGTAGTGGTTAAACAAGATAGCCTTGTTAGACAAAATAGTCCAACTTAACCATACTAATTATATAGTAATGAAGAGTGCTGTGCATAGTAATGTGTCAGAGATGATGTTTAGAATTACTATTAATTATTGTATATTCAAAGTAAAAAACCTGCTTTTGCCTGGAGGCATAATGAACACAGCTTTAAACTGCATATTTACTTACACATCACAATCAGGAAATGGTAAAGTTACGACTGTTTATAACTTTGGCATCTGGTGAGTGTCAGTTACAGAAGAATCTATTTCATGACTATTAGGCCATTTATTTCTCATCTGCGCTTATTTAATACATAATGCGTTTCAGAGGCAGTGGTTCAGGTTTTGGTTTTTTAAGCCTTACTGTTGTTTGTGCCAGGTATTTGTTCTGTAACAGCAAGTTTCACCAAGAAGACTTTTCCGCTGTTATCAGGTGCTGCAGACACTTCTCAAACATGAAAAAATGTGGAAGCAACTCTGTGTCAGATACAAGGCTGACAATGTATGTCAGGGCTATGGGGAAATCTGTGAGCAATTTGAACCGCTCTGTAATAACTTCGAATTGCAAGAATAATCCTGCAGAAGCTTTGTGTTTCCAGAGCATTTACAGTGCCTGTAGTGAATAAAATTGATGTTTGAACAAAACTCACTAGTTTTTTCTCATTTACATTACTCTTTAACCCAAAATTGTGAAAGAATGTTTAATGTGAATGCATGTAGAATAATGGTCTTCATTCAGTTGCTTTCTGACTGTAAACTTCTTGCAGCATTGGTACTTTCACAGGTTGATTGCATCTTGATATATTTTTATCAGTTTCAAACTATTTCATACTTAAAAGAAGGTAGTAGATAGTTCTATGCAATATATCACTGGGGCAAAATAAGTTTTCTGTTTTCATATGGATTAGCCAACCTGAGGTGTGTAAGAATGTCTTACCAGACCCACAGCGGTGTGCGGTAGGGCACTGACTTGTAGTAGTACTTGGTTATGCTGCTTCTCTCCCTCTTTTGGAAAGAAAAATTGAACAGCTGGCAGTTCCATCTGTGTGTTCTTTGGCCCTCCAGTGGCCACACCAGTCAACAACATACTTGCCTCCATGAAAAGGTTCTACACCTGTGAAAGGAAAGTTTACTTCGTTAGCTGGGGTTTACTTACAGGCGTGTACACTTACAAAAGCATTTACCTGTCTTCCTTATGAGAGGAATTAGTGTGCTCCAAGATGATAGCTTTCTTCCCCAGGTCTCAGAGGTGCCTTGATCTCTATTAGTTCATTCCTGGCCAAGAGAATCTTCAGTACGTAATTTCAAAAAATATAGCTATCCTTTCTGGTTAAATGATCCCCCAAACTGAAGCTGTGTTGCAGGATTACCTGGTTGCTCAGCAGTGTAGCTTTTGTACAGGTTGAAGAATGACTTAATTCATCTGTACTTAAACAGAAGTTATCCTCAACTCCAAGTTTCTTAAGGTATGAGAGGAAGAAGTCTGCCATCCATTTTTGAATACCATATTGATGTAGATCTGTCAGAATATCTAGAAGCTGTTTAAAAGCCATAGAATAGAGAAAGCTGCTAGAGAGACGGAAGGTTTAAAAGTGTTGATTTTGTGCACAGTGCACCACTTCAAAAGAGAGAGAAGTAAAGGAATATAGTTTTACTAAAAGTAGTGCTTTTCAGGTCCGTCACATACTTGGAAAAGTTTCTCTCATTTCATACTTGGCTATGAATCATTTGTTCATGTTATAACTATTAAAAACACAGGCTGAAAACTTGCAGTAGTCTGTTCTGTTAAGCTTTATTCAACATCTCAACTACCATGTAGATGGTCCCTTCAGAATTTGGTTTCCAGCCCCCTGTTTTATTAGACATATATTTTTATTTTTTATTTTTATATTATCCAATCTGAACTTCCCCTGTTTAAGGGGTAACGGGTTAATACTTGAACAGGGGAAGTTTAGATTGGATATAAGGAAGAAATTCTTCACTGTAAGGATGGTGAGGCACTGGAATGGGTTGCCCAAGGAAGATGTGAATGCTCCATCCCTGGTGGTGTTCAAGTCTGGGTTGGACAGAGCCTTGGGTGGCATGGTTTAGTGAGAGGTGTCCCTGCCCACGGCAGGGGGTTGGAACTGGATGAGCTTCAGGTCCTTTCCAACCCTACTGAGCTAGTTTCTTGCCTTTTCAAATTCAGTTGGAGAGCAAGTGATGGGGCTTTCATTTTAGAAGGTAAACCACCTAAAGTTGTTTCAAGGAAGAAAGTTGGGGTAACAGTTTGCTGATTTTATTTGACTTAATATACTATGTTCCAACTGTAGATGCCTATTCTATACTGTGGTGCCTTGAAATGATGTAAAATTATTTAATTATCCTATAAAAAATAAATTGCCTTTAATGCATCACTGTTCTCAGAATTACTAGTCTGCCAAACCTGTGATGTATTATGCCTACCTTGTGAGAAACTGGAGGTAGAAGCAGTATCTGCATCTCCAGTTCTCAGCTGGTTAGTGTTCGTGTGTTCTTGGCTAAAGGTTTAGCCTTTCTTCACAGCAGCAGCCTTTTATAGGCAGTATATATTTCAGTCTCTTATATTTTCTCCTAAACCAGAATATGTGCTTTATTTAAATTAGACTTCACTCAGGCATATGTTAATTAATAGATGTGTTTGTCTTTCATGGAGAGACTTCAATAGATCACATCCATTTTCAGTCTTCATTCAGACTTGCAAAATGAATAAACCTAACCACTTCATCCACAAGAAGCAGCCAGCTACCCATGGATATGACTCTACTTTCTTCTACATGAAGAATTTTTATTTAGTTAGATGTTTCTTTTGCTTGGCTTTCTCCACAGAGGATGATCTGTCAGATTTAGATGGCTTCCTTGTGAGCTGAAGGACAGCACAGGTCCTTGAGGTGCAAAAGTGGATTAGATTTCCATATGTAATAAGGCTGACTGGTAAATCTATGGCTGGAAGAAAATCTTGGCAAAACACTTAACTATTGCTACTATTAATTTCAGGTGTCAGCTACTGTATCTCATTGCTGTCACAGGCTCTCTGTTCTGTCACTCTCCTTAATCTTTAGTTCTTTAGGTAACTGGTACTTTGCTATTGCCAGCCAGTGGTTTAAAGACTGTTCAGCAAGTTCTGGTTTTCTGCAGTGTTATTAAACTGTTGATTTGCCTTTGGGAGATCAGACAGCCTTACTTGCTCTCACAACACTTGTTGTGCTCCTGCTTTTCTTCAGATACCCACTTTAGTGTCCTGCTGCAAGTAACCTGTAAGCATGAGACCTGCTAAACAAATACTTTCTACACTGTTTGGTTTTTGTATTTGTTGATTGTGTTACATCAAGCTGTAAGCTAGAGATCTGTGTTAAATCCATGTATTCTGTGAAGTATTTAGTTTTCCACTGGGTTTTGGTTCTGGTACCAAATGAGAGGATTGTTTACATTGTAAAGCAAATATTTTAAAATTCTGAAAGTTTCTGTTAATTGTATGGGCTACAGCTCATAAATTAAGCTAAATGCCCAAATAACTCAGTTATTCTAGTTTGCGTGGAAGAGCAGATCTGGCTTATTTTCTGTATTGAAAGCAATTGTGAGAGCAGACTTAAATATTTCTTTAGAACTGGGCCTTTAGTTGCTTTTTGTTGGTGTTTCTAGGAGAAGATCTTGTACAAGTACCCTGACATAAGCTAAAAATTAATTCTGTGCTCCTTGCTGGGATTTTTTACTTCTCACCTCCCTATAAAGGCAAGTAGAATGGTTTTCTGATTCTACTTGAAGTCATCTCTGTGCAAGAAAAGTTTGAGCACAGAGCCATGCTTTCTACAAGTGTGCAATAGGACATTTTAAAAGAGGGGCATTTTTTAATAAAGACAGACCTATCTTGCAAGCAGACCTGTGTAAAGTTTTTTCTCCTCTGCTTCAGTTTTATTCCTGGATATAGGGCCTCAAATGGAACAGTTGAGAAACATTTTTGGCTCAGACTATGGAAAGAGGGTTTCCAGGCCAAGTGGTTAATGATTGCACCAAAGTTATTCAAAGTAAGCCTTCATTTGCAGAGCTATTAGCTAAATCGGTGACTGAAATGGCATATAGGAATATCCTGCTGTTTGCAGTAAACCAGAAGGTTGTCTAACTTGTGAATTGCCTGATTTTCTGCAGGCTTTCAAATTCATGAGTTTCTCAGAAGAAAACTTAAAACAGTTCTCAGCAATAGATGAGTTGGAATGAGAAACTGTATCTCCAACTGCTTTTTGTGCAGGACTGAAACGCTGTGTCTCTGATTTAGCTTACTGGTTTAAAGAGTGGGAAGCAAGATGGAAGTGATTTTTATTCCCTCCCCTCCTAGCTCCCCCCAGCATTTCATGAGGGTAATTTGAACTTGAACATTGTTAAAGCCTAGACAGCAAAAGCGTTTGTAACTGTTAAATTTGTTCAGAGGGAGTGGAGTCTGAAGAAAGACATACAGAACCAGGACTGTGAGGAAGCTGTCTGCTGGGTTTTGAGGATGAGACCAGAAGCTGTGAAGTCAGTGTGTTGGCTGCATACTGCGTAAATGTAGTTCCTGGAAGACGGCAAATGAGATTAGAATTTAAAACTACTGAAGTAATCCAGTAGTCCCCCATCTTGGAAAGCTTTTGTACTCTTATAAGAGGTAATAGTAATACTGTGTTCTCAAAAGAACATCCAAACTGAATCCTGGAACTTGTTTTTAAGGATTAATTTTCACAGTCTGGCCTTCTGCTTATGTGTTTTTTTGTCTGTTTTCTGTGTATTGACCTCATCCTTTCTATTCTTATTTATTTCCTAAATGGGATTTCCAAACAAATGAAAGCCCCTAAGCAGAAGGCCTCACCCGTCTGCTCTCACAAGCTGTTTTGTTGAGTAAAGTTATGACTGACATGTTTTTTCTGTACTAGAAGGACCCCAAGAAGACTTTAGATCTTACTGAACAAGAAAAAATACCCCCCAAAAAACCCAGCTTAAATGGATGAATACCTGTCAGACCTGCTTCTGTTATAGGACTTAATACCTGATTGAGGTTGTACATATGGGTTCTACAGAGATGTATTTCGGCTTCGTTGTAATTATTCCATCATTTCTAGATTTAAGCTAGTATGTTTTCAGCAGAGACTCTATGAGTATTTGTCATGATTTAAGCCAGCCGTAACTCA
Source organism: Psilopsiagon aurifrons (assembly GCA_025447955.1). Taxonomy (NCBI): domain Eukaryota; kingdom Metazoa; phylum Chordata; class Aves; order Psittaciformes; family Psittacidae; genus Psilopsiagon; species Psilopsiagon aurifrons. Next base: position 6,579 of record JAOEHY010050062.1, read on the forward strand.
GTACCACACAGTCGCTCTCTCACTTCCCCCCTTACTCTCCAGCTCCTGGAGGGATGGGGAGGAGGATCGAAAGAATGTAACTCCCATGGGTTGAGATAAGAACAGTCCAGTAACTAAGGTATAGCACAAACCACTGCTGCTACCACCAGTAATGATAATGATAAGGGAAGTAACAAGGGAAGAGAATACAACCGCTCACCACCTGCTGACTGATACCCAGCCCAACCCAGCAGTGATCTCACCCTTCCAGGTAATTGCCCCCAGTTTATAAAATGGGCATGACATACTGTGGTACAGGGTACTTCTTGGGTCAGTTTGGGTCAAGTGTCCTGTCTCTGCTTCCCCCTGTCTTCCTCTCCTCCCTGGCAGAGCATATGAGGCTCAGGAAGTCCTTGGTCAGAGTAAGCATTACTGAGCAGCAACTGAAACCATCAGTGTTATCAGTGCTGTTCCTAGGCTGAAAGTCAAAACCACAGCACTGCACCAGCTGCTAAGAAGGAATAAAATGAGTGCTACTGCTGAACCCAGGACAGTATTATAACTAGTTATCCCAAGTCTGCTAATCTTGAAACATGAAATCGCTGATGATTACAGATGTAAATTTACAGATTGTAGAGTTCATGCTGCACAAAAAGAATGTGTGCCTAAATTACATACAGGAATAGCCCTTAACTCCAGTTCTGGTATTGACTTATAAGTTCAGAGTGGTTTTTTGTTTTTTGGTAAGGTGTAGTGTCAATTTTCACCAGTTTTGCCTTAGACAAACTCTGGTACTTTGGAAGTCTTAAATGTTGCATTTGAGTTATCAGGTGAAACAACTTCTGAAATAGTGTCTTTTCTGCTCAGTGCTTGATTGAAAATAACGGCATGCTCACAGGCTTGCTTCCAGCAGCACTTCTAGGCCAAATAGCATATGAGCACTCTTAAAAACAGTGCTCCTATTTCTCTATATCCCAGAAATAAGAGGAGAGCATCCCTGTTATGATGTGCTTGTAAGGGCAAATTCACTTAGTGTATTCAAGTGTAAATGTGTTAAAAGCAGTCTAAAAAGGACTTCTGCTTCATAGAAATGCTTATTTCTTTGGATCTCACTAGTGTGAATGAGACATGAAGATGCTTCTCCATAACTTGCTAGTGTTTCCTGATAACTCAGATTGCCTCAAGTGTTCTCATTTGTGTAGGGAATTAATACATGAAATTGCTTCATTTAAAGGGTATTCCAGTGTAGAGTAATTTCAATTTTTAGATACTTTAAGAATATAAACAAAGATTTATATGTTGTGTATATATGAGTATCTTAAACTTTCCTAGCCTTGCTATGGCTTTGGGAATAATAATTTTAGCATAGATTTGGGAAGGTAAGGCAGGCATAAGCCTGAGTCAGTAAAAGATTGGATTTGTCGTTTCCTATTTTATTGGCACAGTAAAATCATAGATTGACACTACATATTTTCTGTATGCATCGGATACCTTCAGTTTAGCAAAGAAAATCAGGAAGATGGCACGTGGCTGTGAGGGCTGACTGTGTATTTTTTTACATTTGGAAATACTTTATTTCCTGACTACTTCTGCATATTTTCCAAAATAATTAGGAAGATGGTAAAACACCAGTTTGAGGCCATCTTGGGATTTTGGGCATGTTCAGGAAGATGAGTTCTTCTGATACCTTGGGCCAGTCTGGAATGTAGTAACTTCATAGTGACTGGTATACTACTAGGGGTATATTGCAACTGGGACTAACTTGGTCTGTATAAAAGATAATACATGTTTCAGGGTAAATGGAAATTGTATGGAAGAAGTTGAGTTGGGCTGCAGCAACTGTTTGATGGTAACGTCCTTTTGTTCCTCATGCTACCTGTTGATCTACTTTGAGGCTAAATACTAAATTATACTTTCTGAGCAGTACATGATGTTGTATTGACGCGATTTGTACATATAATTAGCTGTAAGCAGTCTCCAATTTTTTAAACTTTTTGAAGGAGAAATCTGTCCAAAGATTTTTTTCCATACTTTTAGTAGAACTTTCGGGAATTACTGATCTACTGCTACTTGTGTGGATTGTGTTAACTGTAAGCTTGTGTTTAGGTGATGTTATTTTATATAATGCAGTAATAAGTAGATCAAAGTAAACAAGAGTTTCTTTTTACCAGGGGAACATGAATGTGGCAGCTCTGTTCAAAGAAATCTTACCATCCAGGAGGCAGCTGAATATTTGAAAGTAAGTGAATGAGGTATTTCTTTTCATTGATTGCATGTAAGAATTGTGTAAGTTTCTCAGTTTGTAAGGCCTGCTTTCGTAGCTAATGTGTTGACTAAAATTTGACTTAATGTTGAATGTGATTTGGAAATGCTTGGAGTTATGTCTGTAACACAATTTTTATTTGGGGATGTAGTGAGGTTTTGGGGGACAGGAAAGGTGAAAGAAACTCTTAATTGCAGTAGAAGTGTAGACAGTAGTGCTTCAATAGTGCACAGTCTTTTTCCTCTTTAGTTAAAACAGCAGGGCATAATTTGGATCGATGTAGGTTGTTGATTAACATGAAAACAATAAGTTTATGAAATTCAGATTTCTGGAAGTTTCTTCAGAAATCAGTGTACTATGCTCTGTGACTTAGTAGAAAGGATACAGTCTTTGTTTCTTTGGGAGGAGAAGCAGATGCATGGATGTGTGCAGTGGGCCTGACAGGCAGCAGCTGAATGGAGACACCATTCATTGATGCTTTAAATAGAAATGGTCAAAAAAAGGCCTTTTTGTTAATTTGATAGGTGTGCAGAATTATGAAATCCCACTCTCTGCTGTCATTCCCCTGTCTCACTCCCCAAATAAAACATGGTTCTTGCCTTGTCTTGACAGCTGTAGGGTTTATTTTAACCCACATTGGTGTACCCTTCAGTGGAAAACTGCTTGAAGCTTTTAAAAGGCTGAGAGTGTAACATTTCTTTGATTGCATGGGGCAGGGGGGAAGAATAAATTGACATGACTTTTAATGTAAAAATATATAGAACTTTTACATTTTGGCAAACATCTACATAGCAGACAAAAAGGGGCAATGTTTGGAGAACATCCTGAAGCAGCTGTTAATGCTGGTTTAGGGTTTGGCAATGATACTTGGTATCTGTTAAAATCAGTGCATCGTGAGGTTACATTGGAAGATACTAAGTTGATGCCAGATAACTGATGGTCTGTCACATACCTATCTATTGTGCTGAAGGCATGATAGTTCTTATAACAACTGTTTTAGCTCTGATAACATCAATTTTCACATGAAAATTCGTCATTTTGAGAGTAAAATAGTAAACAGTTACTGATTTGTTAAGTGCTTATTTTATTCTAGGGCAGTTACACTGTGGAGTTCAAAGGGAAAATGGAGATAAGTCTTCTTGGAGAGTTATAATTTGGAGTACAATAGTAACTTCAATTTTTGCTTTTCTTTGTCTGCAAAAGAGCATGCAAGGCAAACTGTGGAGACAGCTGTAGCTCTGCAGTGAATGTTCTCCTGTGATAGCTGACACCCACTAATTTAGAGAAGTCCGTTTATATATAGTTATAACAGTTCTTGAGCTACAAAGCGTTGGTCTATTTGCAAAGTAGCAGTTGAATTGTGTTTTCTTCAAGCTTCTTAAAATAAACAAACAAGAAGACCTGAACTGCTTTTACAGGACTGATTTTCAGCTGGGTTTTTAACTAGTTTAATAGCAAAGTAGACTTTCGTTGAGCACCGCCTAGTGGCTGAATATTTTTTCTTGCTGCAGGTCAGAGTTGTTAATCAGCAGTGAATGTGGCTTGAGTTTTCAAATAGTCCTTAATTTGAGGAATGCTGGCAAGTGTGATAACCGCTCATAGAGTTAGGTAGATTCAGTTTGTGTGGCGAACACTCACGCAAAGTCTAAAGAATCAAAGACAAAATCATATAGTTTGGGCTACTAATCTGTGTAGTATCTGAGTTTTATTGTGGCATAATAACTTTCTGGTTATTCATTAAATTACTTTTATTTGTCTTCTGACAGAATCTAGATCCAGAATATGAAAGTGTATTTAACACAGCATTACAATGGATCTTGAATAGTGGGGAAGATGTTGGCATAAAGTAAGTGGTCTTTATTTCTTAACTTAATTTCTTCTTAACTTAATAGTGAATGTATCCTTTTTCATAAACACTGTATATTTTTTCCTAGGTGTCTCAGCAGTGACCCTGATGAGAGGGATGTCACTAATGTGACAGATGTGAAGTATTTGGAATCCACTAGTCCAAAGATGTCTTTCAGGTGTCGTTTTCGACGAGCATTTGTTAACGTAACTCACAGATTGTCCATATTGCTTTTGGGTAAGTTAGTCAAAAAATAGTTTATTTTTTTTTTTTTTGTTATAACTCATGTTTATGCAAGTGCACAAAGAAAAGTAAACGGCATGTTTAAAAGTTTTTATTCAACCACAGAACTTGGAATTCCTATCGGCACCTTGTTTATAGTGCAGTTTGTGCCTCTGTTGCACCACCGTATTTTCACATTTGATTGCTATCATCTGCTGCTGCTGTCAGCTGAATATATTCATGGAATCACAGGATAGTTAGGGTTGGAAAGGACCTTAAGATCATCTAGTTGCACCCCCCCTGCCATGGGCAGGGACACCTCCCACTAAACCATGCCACCCAAGGCTCTGTCCAACCTCTGTCAATCCAATATTCATGCTTTGGGAACTCTCTTTTCTCTGCCAAAGCAATACCTTGTGAGTTTCGAAAGTTGCAGGTTGAACTGATCTGAAAAAGTAAAGTGCTCAGTAAAAAGGCATGATAGCCTTGATTTTGAGGATCTTTCACTATTGTTCCAGGAATTTTAGAAACATACCTGCAGAAAACAGGATTTTTCGTAGTGTTAGAAGTTGGATACCCAACATGGTTGTCACCGCAACTTCTTGTATCTGAAACTATGTTGTAAAAATTATTTATTCCTTCAGTAAAACTGGTTAATTTAGGTTGTGATAGTTAAGATTCAAATTCTTTCTAGTTTATTTAATTCTTAACCATAGTGAAAGTTATGCAGCATAAACATGATACCGCTGAGTGCAGACACTTCACTTCTTTCCATGTGGCTGGTTAGAAATACTGAAGATGCAGAGTTCATCTCAATACACTTATTGCATATCTAATAAATTGTTTATCCCTGTGTCTTAACAATCTTGTGCTTATGAGCAGAAAAAGTGAAATCTCCTTCAGTAGCCTTTTGATGAACCTAAAGAATTGGAGGCAAACTGTCCCAGATTGCCATCTTTCTGATAGTAGTCAGTATGAGGGTTGAACTGGGATGTGGAGATGAAACTCTGTATCCAAGTCAACCACTGGTCTCATCAGTCATGCTGAGCAATTGCTGCATATCTCAACTTTCTCATTTGTAATTAAGGTTAATTTGAAGCACCTTTTAAAAAACAAAGCATAGCCTGAAAGTTAAATGTATTGTCATCAACGCTGATGTTGGCCTGAAATGTTGTCCCTCAGTCTCTTTGATATACCAGTTAACGTTGCCTTGTGATCACTGGTATACAAAACAAACTGTGTAACTGTAATTTGTGTATTTGTGTGTTGAGGCTTTTTTAATTGTTAAGAGATCCTGAATGTAGTGTGGACTGTTAAATAACAAATGTTCTAGTACCATTTAAAGAGTATTATACATCTTAATGCAGGTGTAGCAGTGGTCTGGGGAGTCCTGCACTACATGAAATACCGTTGGGCAAAAGAAGAAGAAGAAACGAGGCAGATGTATGATATGGTGGTAAAGATAATAGGTACAGCTTCTTAAGTTACATCTGATATATCTGTGTCAGCTCTGTATAATCTTTCAAAGTACTGCAATTAATTCAGTTATGGTTTCTTCCTGTTCAGTTGTTGGTTGTTGTGCTGTTAGATTTCTTGGTCAAATGTGTGGTTCTTGTTTTACTTCCTCTTTTTTTTTTTTAATCATCCTTTAAACCTAATCAAAGCTTTTGGCATAAAAATTGTAATTTGTGTCTAATTTGGCTATAAAAAATTTCTATTGACTTGGTCGTATTTTATCTTACCATTCAAACCAAATAAAAATGCAGTGACTAGAAGCATGGTGATGTGTTGCTTCTTTTTTAAACTCCTTTTCAGCTGTCTTTTGGCTCAAATATCGAGTCCTAAAACGTGTCAGCTTGAAATTCATCCTTAATAGCTTTTCAGAGAAAAAACAGCTTTTTAGTTAGTCACTTTGAGCAGAAATTACTCTTCTAAAATAGACTACATAATTGAGGTCTGAAATTCTGCCTTTCTGCTTGGAGCCACAATGTTTTCAGTTGTTTGTGTCTGTAAGGGTTTTTTTTTCTGTATTGGGCTGCATTGTTGCTTAAATTGTCTTATTACTTTCACCTGTGTCAATCCTCATAAATGTAGTGATGGAGACACATTGGAGCTGTTTTCCTGCTTTTACCGTTTTCTACCTTTTTTGATTGCAAATGAATTTTTTGGGGGGGAAGGAAAGCGCTTTATTTTCAAAGATGGCCGTCTTTGGAAACAGGTAGAAGTACCAATCAAGAATAACTGCAAGAACTCTTTTTCCTTTGTTATAAAGTTATTTGGGGTACTTGGAGGCACAGTAGGTGGTTAGTTTTTTCTTGATTTGTAGTCAGTGTGGTTAGGAGGGAAAATGCTTCAAAATGCCATAAACATCTTAACTGCTGAAATTGGGAGGGTCTTCAAAGTAGCTTTTTATTGCCAGAATTGATATTTTTCTTAATATTTGCATGAACTACATAGTTACCTGTTTTTCTTTTGTGTCCTCAGATGTTCTAAGGAGCCACAGTGAGGCGTGTTCTGAAAATAAAGACTTGCAGCCTTACATGCCTATTTTACACGTGCATGATTCTCTAATACCGCCTCAGGACAGGTATGATCTCACTGGAAGTACTGAATTTCCTTTACGTTAGGAAAAATAGTAAGAATAAATTGGTCAGTTAATGTAATTTCAGTAGGCTGCATACTGTAATGTCTTGGAGATCCTTATTGACACAAGTATGTGTGGGAAAAACATTGGATTTCTGTTATGTGCTGGATATCAGCTCTGCAGATTTTGATAATTCTGACTTTGTAACTCTTGTGTTTATTTTTAAGGAGGAAAATGAGGAAGGTCTGGAACAGAGCAGTTGATTTCCTTGCAGCAAATGAATCTCGAGTTCGCACAGAGACACGAAGAATAGGTGGTGCCGAGTTTTTGGTTTGGAAATGGATGCAACCTTCTGCAGCTTGTGACAAAATTTTAGTTATACCATCGAAAGTGTGGCAAGGCCAAGGTACTGAAGTTTAGTTATATTTGCAAATATAATTGCTCTGATGTCTGCATCATCCTGGTAATTTGTTGCTTAAAGATGAAAGACTTGTATTCTTGTATTCTCTCACACCTTTAAGTACTGTCACTGCTATTTGTCTATTATCTTGTCCAGTAGACTGTGCATTCAGTGTCTGCCTTGTTTTGGAGCAGAATGAGCTTTTCTGTTACAGCTACTGGAGAAGTACAGCAGAGGGCCTGTAGCCGAAGTGAGTTGCTTGTTCCTTTTATGAATTATAAAAAAAAATAAAAAACTCTGTAGTTGGTCAAATTCTGACATCCCTTACGCTTACTGGAAGTAATGTTATTGGTTGTATCTGACAGCAGGTAAATGGAGCTTGTTGACTTGAGTTTCCCACTGTTATCATCATTGAGGTACCTAAAGACAGAGTTTGGAGGAAGAGATGTTTGTTTATTTAGAAAGGGAAACTGCTGGGACAAATGACCCCAGTCAGCAGAATGTGGATTTTTAGTATTTCCTCGTAGTGCTCCCTTTCTGTTAGAAATGGTTTTCTCTACTGTGTTCTGTATTTCAAGCTCTGTGGTGCAGCAAAGCATTCTTTAATGGAGGAGGCTGTTGTCATACATAGATTTTGCGGCGAATGGAGCAAAGTGGCAAGAACCCACTGGGTTTACAGTTGTCTGTCATCGGTGATCCTAGTTCTTAGGGGGTTTTGGGTGGGTTTATTTTTTTGTCAATGAAAAATGACATGAATGGTCATGTCTGCTAGTGTCTTGAGTGTGAAGGTAAATGTGTAAAGTGAAATTTTAACTGCCAGTTGTTTACATGTTGTGACTCTCTTAAAGTGTCAGTCTTGCCTTACTTTGTTCTGTAGTGCTGTATTATCTCTCCAGTGGGACTGAAAAAAATGCTGTGGAAAATCCTAGTATGTAAACTCATCAGCTTATTTTGATGGTGAGAGAAGAGAGAGTGGGTGCTTCTCCGGTTTAGTTCAACTTTAAATCACGTTAGCAAGGTTGTACCGTGCGTTATTTCTGTGGCATTGTATGAGGTGCTGAAAAAAGCATAGTTAAAACAGACTTTCTGCCCTCCTTAGTGCCACTTAAAGTAAAAATTCCCACTGGCAAATAATTGTACTCTTGTCTATGTTCTTGAGTATTCTAATGTTAGTCCTAGTTTAAGTAATGCAAGTTGTAACAGGCTCCCTTCTTTTGCTTTTTACTGGCGCACATTTTTATTTGTAAGAAACAATGTTTTTATTGTTTCCTGTAAAAGAGGGTACACTTTAAAGTAGCTCCTTTCAATGTGATTATTTCCTGTCCAAAGACAGACAGAAAGAGCTGCTTTGTAGCCTGGAACACTTTGCTGTAGCAAACTTGATCACCTGAATAAAAGTACTGCTAATGTTTTGGGTTTGTTCCAGGCCGCTTGCATGTTTTCCTAAGTTCTATCCATGCTTTCTGCCTGTGGGCCTTTTTGTATTTCTGTAAGTTTAAAGTAAAACTGAACAACACTGTCAACTTGAAAAGCCAAACATTTTATTTGCAAGTAGTTGATGTGTTATAGGATGAGGGTCTTAGTATTCTTGGATCCCCTTTCTTGTCTGTGAAAATGTTATGTTGAGATATCATTATATACTTCTCAGTTACACTACTGGTTTTAGCATTATGTTGCTTGTTTTAAATCATTCATTGGAAACGAAGGCTCCTTTTTAAAATACCTTGTGAATACTACTGTGGGCTTGAGGTTCTTGAAGACAGTCGTTGTCTTGCAGTAATAGTAACGTGGCATTCTGCTGTGACAGCTGTTACATGATGTCAGTTTCTGAAAATTTTAGTAAGGTGTGAATAATAACTTTGATACAAGAGTTGCAGAGCTTTTTCTTTCTAGGATATTCTCCATTAGGGATGTGCAGTGCAGAAATGGTGGGTTTCATCAACAGCTGCCTCTATTCCACCTCTGTAATACTGTCATGGTAGATTTTCAAATGCTTAAATTGAACCTAGCTTCTGCAAGCTAGGTCCATTATAAAGCTGAATTTTCAATGTTGTTTATTGTTCAATACAGGCTGTAAAACATGATCATTCCAGTTCCGGAATTTCTCATTTACTGCTCATTTGCTCTCAGTTTTTCTTGTCCTGTTTGACTGCAATATAAATCACTCCATAACCTTCTGTCCTGTGTTAGGAGTCACAGGATTTTCCTGTATTTTCCTTGGTTTGGAAGACTTTTCAGTGCGTGATAGCTCAGGTGTTGCTTGGCTACATGGAATTCAAGGCTCTCTGCAAAACAGTGGTTTCCAGAACTTCCTAGAAAGACAGCTCCTGTAGCTACTATTAGGTGCTATCTGAATCTGAGAATCTGATACCTACTGTAGATTATTGTGAATGTGGACAGAATAAGGTAGCTCTCAGCTGTGGCTTTTTAGCTATGTGTTGCCTAGAGTGTATCCAAGACTCTAGGCTTTCTCTGGAATGGGATATATTAACATCTATCCTCTTTCATTCAGTGCTTTTAATGGCAACTTCCCTAGTTTTCTTGTTATGTTTGTATTTCAGCAAAGATCTTTGAAGAACTGAAAATGCATACTTTTACCCCTAATATAGGGGCATGGAAATAGGGGCGGCTGAAATGACTCAGGTCATTTGGGCTCTGTACATCTTGGTAGTCAGCAGGCAAGGGCTATTTTCACGTGCAGAGGGTCTTTCTCTTTTGTGTTCCTTGTATAAGTCTCATACTTTATGCACAGCTCTTTCTTTCCTGATATTAGGAATTCTGTATGGATGTGTCACTTACTTGATTTTTGTGAAGTATAAATCAATGTTCATTGTTCAGTTTTATGTTTGAATATCAAACTTCATAAATCTAACTGCTCTTCAAGACTGCTAGGGCCTGAAAAAAACTCAGTACGTGTAAAATCAGACTGATTTTATATCTGAGGTTTGAATCTTGTGAATAAATTTCAAGGTCACAATTTTTTTAAGCTGAGATCTGATAGTGCTCTGTGGCAGATCACAATGCTGAGAGTGTGTGCAGTTGAAGAAGAAAGCCTCTTCACCTGTCAGTGTGTACTAGGATATTGGTAGATGACAGCATGCATTTTAAGTATGGGACCTATAGTATGCATGAAGATCTAGGCTCTACTGCCTGTTAGCACCTAGACTTCAGGCATCGCTGTGGCATTTTGTCCAGTATTTCAGGAGGCATCCTGTGTTTTGACAGACAGTTTGGGATTTGTTTTCTTCTGAACTGGGCCACAATAAAATCTGGTGCACTTCCTTTGAAATGCTACCTACTGCGCACAGTAGATGTATCTGTCAAAAAAAAAAGGAAGTTAAAGGTAGGATGATGGACAAATGTGACTGTTTTGAAGCAGCTGACAGGATAATTGTTAATTGACAAGCAGTCTTGATCATGCAAAAGTGTAATTAAATCAATGGAGCAGAAAACAAATGTGTTCAGTTTGCTTTTGAAAGAACAGATACCATTGTCCTATCATGCCTCTCATAACTGGAGCACTAAAGAAAAGTAGGTAGACAGAGCTCCAACATAGGTAAGTTAACAGCAATAGCTAAAGTTCCTTGACAGCGCTGGAGATGAGATAAAGAGGTTCTCTGAAGTACCACATCTAGGGTGATATTTCATCCTGCAGCATGGAAGATAACCTGTTACCTTGTGTGAATGACACCCCTCCTCCGTGGCTTGTAGGAATATAATCCTTTCTCCATGTAAAAAAAACCAACCAAAACAAAGGCAAACCCAAAACCAACCAAACAACAAACCAAACCCAACAATAATAAAAAACCCCAACCCTAAACCAACTCTGTTCTTAACTATTGTTAGAAAATGCTGTATTTTCTGGTGGTTGTAAAATGCTATATCAGTCCCATGCCGGTCTTCTATAGCTGAACTTAACTGTATTAAAGCCCAAGCAAGTATACTCTTCTCTCTTAATAGCATATAGTAGTTTTTATTTCAGTATCTTTCTTGTTTACTGAAGAACCTGGTGTTGCAGTTATGCACTTTAACACAAATCTTTTAACGGAATACTTTTTTGTTCTTGCTTTTGGTAAGAGGTGTTAGTACTTAATAAATTAAAGTGATCTGTGGCTTAACAGGAATAAAGCTGTTCTTGAGACACCTCTCTGTTCTTGGCTACCTCTGTTCTTGGCTACCTCTACTCGATGCAAGTCTTCATACCTTACCTGGTTTATCAAGTCCACATCTAAAGATGGGGGCTGTCTAGTAATCCATTGTGGAATCCCTTTAGCAACAGTACAGTATTAATTCAAGAGGTACAGAAAGCTGTACTACAGTTTCTTAGATGTTCATTTTGAAGTGTGTGTAAGAGCCGCTTTCATGATAGACATATTCCAGTCACAGTGATAAAGAGCTTGAAAGCCCATGCTTTTAGCTGCTGCTGTTGTTTGAATCCGGAATGGTACAGTCATCTCCGGTTTAAGATAATAAACTAAAGTACATTATAATTGAAATACAAAGCGAATTCCTTTTCTTGAAGGTGCTTCCTAGTCACCAAGGGGCATTTAGGAAAGACCTAAGAATTGTCTTGTCAGTGACTTGTTGCGAAGTTGTGCTTCTGCTTTCCTATTTCATGTCCATCTTTTTACCCTCATCTTAGGAGTCTTGCTCTCGAGACCTGCTTAGGAAAAGAAATAGCAGGTGAAGTGCTTAGTTAATTATGGTGTAGCTTAGACTGTTGTCCCAAAAGAACATCTGCTTATGCACTTATTGTGAGGAGAATGTTTTGTTTGCTCCATACCAGTGTAATTTTTCAAATATTGAAATCACTATTGAAATCGAAATAGGCTTGTGTTTTAAACTTGCTCTTTTGGGGGGAAGGGGAGAATTACTTGTTACAAATGTGCAGTGAAGCTGAAGAGACACCCACCCGTTAGCTACAGTATTTTGAATTCTGCTGTGTAGGTACAGCATTATTTTAAACTTGTCTGTGTCTTCCTTAGCCTCCATTTGTGGCCCCAGTTCTGGTATGCCTTTTAATGCTTATTCCTGTGCTACCTGTTGTGCCTTACTCATTTCTGTGGCCATATTTTTTCCCCCTCTACATGAACAGCTCCCTCCAAGTTGCAAAACTTTTTCCTAATTTACCCTGACTTTGATACATTTTTGTGAAAAAGCAGAATTCATCTTTATTTCTATATGCTCCAGTGCCCTGGGCACACTTGCTCTGCGAGTGTAATGTTCCATTAAGTTGGTGGCAGATTGGTTTTGTGCTGGTAATGTGTTCCAGCTGAAGTCATCTCTGCAAACACCTGAGGTCTTATAAACAGGACATCAAGGTTATTAGAAATTGGATCAGGCAAAGCTCAGTGATGCAGCTGGAATTCGTAAGCAGCTTGCAGAAATGTTGATCCTCTGGGCTTAGCGTCTCTGCAAATAACCTCCCCATTCTTTTCATCCTTGGGTTAAAACAGTGTGCTGAATAAACCTAGCTATTAACAATCAGCACATAATTTCCTCAACCCCACACCTTTTCAGGTCCAGATCCATGACTAGGCTACCCCAGCTCACCTTCTCCAGCATGGTGTGGTGCCCCAGTGTACAATATGCTGGTGACATTTCACCTCTCTTGGTCTGCTGGAGCCAGCCTACATGAGTGAGGTAAGTCCATTTGTTTTTCAATGTTGCTTAGTTCTGTAAAGTTTTTGTTGTATACCCTATGTGTAATTTTTAATCAAGGGCAAAAAACTTTACAAAACCATGTGCTATTGAAAAAGGACTTTTCCCTTAAACTATAGGGAGCTCAGAGATAGATGCAGTGTCACCAGCATATTTAGAAAGCTATTCATTCTTAAGGAAAACCAGGCAGTTGTTCGAGGTATTGGCGACTTGGACTATATATTCTAGTAAGTTCCCCAGATAACTAAAAATGTTGTTATGGTAACTTCCATATTAGATTTGGAGGTCACTTTTTCTAATTTCTAGTTGGTAATTTCTTTTTTTCCCCTTGGATGTTTACATAAAGAGTAAGTTTGTCTATGCCATATCTGCAGGCAGTGCGTTTTCTCTTGGTTAGTGCTTGTCTATCACATGCCGGGTCTTCCACATGACTGAATTTCTTGGAGATGACACGGTTTTTGTTCTGCTGACGTACAGATGAGCGTTTGTGTATTTCGGACATGCTTGCAAGATTTTCTATTAAAAGGTCAGCAATAAGCAGGACAGGCTTGTAGTGACATCTGTCCAAAAGTGAGACTTCTAACACTTGCACTCTAACGTCTTGAATGTCAAACTTTTCCAATGTAGGAATTGCAAAGGAGAAGCATTAGCATCATTTTGGAACATCATTTTTCTTGTTGAGGTTTTTAATCTTATGTTTGAACTCTTGAGTCTATTAATCTTAAGTCATTAAAGGAAAACTTCCTTCAAGCCTTGAAAGTTGTTTTACCAGCTTATCGCCTTCCATTTCTGTTGCTGCTTTGTTGGCCTTTCTGAAGGTATGCAACTGCCTTATCTGCATCAGAAGGGCTGCTTTATTCGTCATCTGGTGGTGCAGTCTGTTGAAACTCCTGCAAGTAGAAGACTTCAGAGAAGTTTGTTTTAGAACTTCAGAGTGTATTTCATGGGATTGTTCAGCTTTGAAAGCATTACTGTTATTTGTAACTTCCTTTTTTCTTCTTACATCTGTTCTATCTGTGTTTCGTTTCAAATTTCTGCAAGCTTTTGATCATATGTGTAGAGCATTTGGGGTTACAGGAGCTCCATCCTTGTGGAGTGCTCTTTGACAGCTGTTACTGCAATACAGATGCAATACAGGATTCACCTAAATGTCACCCTACTTCTTAGGTAGATGGGCAGTAAATTGCCTCAGATGTGGAAGAAACAAAAATTCATCAGGCAGTTAAAATTGAATGGTTAACCTGTAGCTCTTAAAACTCGCTCCAGATGTTAAGAATATCTGTGTTTTCATTGAGATATAATGCAAATACTTTCTCTTCAACTATATGGTGTCTTTTAAAATATCCTGACTTCTTCTATGTACTGTGGCCTGAGGGTGCATTTTCTACTTAAATGTAGAAGTTGTAAATCCAGAAAGTCAGTTACGTATGGTACCTTTTCTTCAGTGCAGTAGAAGACTATGGGGACCTTGATTTGCTTGATGCTTTTTCATATATGAAGGAAAGTATTCTTAGCAAAACAAGAAAGGTATTAATGTCTGAAGTTGACACTTGTTTACTAGATGGTATTATGCCTGTCAATACTATTAATCTCTTTTTCTTTGTAGCATTTCATCTAGATAGAAGAAATTCACCACCAAACAGCTTGACACCGTGTCTGAAGATTCGCAATATGTTTGATCCAGTTATGTAAGTAAATCTGGTTACCTGTCTGTATTTCTGCATACATTTGGAAGGGTCTGTGTCTACTCTGAGAGGGGTTTGGAAGAAGGGAATAAACCTAAATACCCTAAAAGAAGGAAATAGGTTGTACAAAAAAAAAAACCACCCCCAAAGAACTCTTCCTCTTAATATCTGTGAGGTGTCTTTCATCCTTCGTTGTCTTGCTTTGTGTCTTTGGGTCACTTGAAGTCTGGCATATAGTGAAACTGCTTGGAGCAACAACTGATCTTTCTCCATTAGTTAACTCTGTAGATGTTCAGTTATACCAGCTGACAGGGGAAACTCCTGTGGCCTAACAACAGACTGTATGTTTCTGAAGTATTGCTAAGTATTCTGGAGTATTTGGACTGTCATATGAGCTTACACAGTTTGCATTTAAAAGGCTGATTTTCAGTAATATATTACTTTATTGCAGTGTGGCTGCCTACTTTTGAAGCAAATGGGGTTTTGTAGTGAGAAAGCTTAAAAAAACCCAAACTAGTGCAGAGTACTGGCTTCTAATGCTCAGCTGTAGTTCTGAAGTATGTACTGGGTATGACAAAGTAAAAAGCCTTGTTTGGCATGCCAAGAGTTAAGGAAGGATAATTTTCTTAGTCTTTCAAACCTTCATCCACTCACTGTCCTGTTATATCCCTACTGGCTGTGGACTAGATCATGTTAGGAGTTGGGGACTAACACAGAGGTTGTGCCAGCTAATAATTTCTAATCTTTAAAGTCCAATTTTGTCCAGTGCAAAGATATAGAGGGACTTGACTCCTCTGAAGTAATTTTCTTCCCTGATGTGATTATATAGGCGGAAAATGCTGTACTGTCTTGCCGAGTAAAAGTGAGAAGCTGTAGGACTGAAGAGTATGAGAAGTTGAATGGAAAATAAAAGCTATTGCTGCGAAGAGGGAGTAACGGGAAGTAGGAGGGGACACAAGTGATTGCAAAGTTTGCATGAATTTCTTCAGCACTTTCACTTCAGTTTCTAGCTACACTTAATTACTTTAGTTCCTTGCCTTATTAACTAGAAAGCTGATTGCTAATTTAGCTGAGGACAGTGTGGACCGCAACTGTGGCTTCTTTCGTAACTTCCAGGTTGCAGTAGGGTGAGCAAGACTGAAATTTTAGGCATTGTGCTGGAGGCCAACTGACCCTCCTGTAGGGGAATGGAATAAAAGATGAGATTTGTTGAGAATTCTGGGTGAGATTAATGTCCTTATTGTCCTTGCTGCAAAGGAGACTTCATGAGCTATATTGGTTAGTCTGAGTAGTACTGGAATAAATCCATTCCTGACACTTTACTGTAATACTTATTGGCATGTTGGATTGGTTATGTTCTTGTTTCAAAACGCTAGCTGTTCACAGTGGCTGTTGTGGAAGTAGTAACTGGGATGTTATTTTTGTCAGGGCAGTCTCACTTTACATGTTTTATCCTTGCTGTGAACTTTGGTGTTTTTCAGTACTGATGCTGTCTATGCCCAGCAAGTGCATTATGAAGAAAAGAAGCATTATAGACTAGGATTTGTTCTCTCTTGGCACTTCTCTGTAGTGTCTATGTCCAATTAGCTATTTTGAAGCTTCTAATACATTCACTGTTTGTAGACCTTTTCTTTTGGAAGTTGACCTAGGTCTGTTGTTGGACTGCTGAAGTACAGTTGTAGTGGCATATTTCATCCAGTTCCATATTGCATCCCCTAGCCCATTCCTCTTCCATGAGGTGTCTTGCAGAGGACTGCTGCCTAAAGAAATACTTTTTATCGCACTCTTGGAGTAATCTTTAAAAACCCAACCAGCCAAAACCCCTAAGTAAATGAACACAAAACCCCACCACACAAATCCCTCAGTGCAAGACAAACTACTTTATTCAATTGCTTATGTCAAAAGAGGAAGGAGATTTATGTTCTGGTCCCAGATCTGGAAGGAATGAATGCAGTCACTGATGACCTGAAATGGAGAATGTACCAGTAATGTGATTAGATCGGCAAGTACCGTTTTGACATTTACTGCAGGGGGAAGCTGTATTTAACAAAATCAGTTTTCAGCTGCTATTTCAGTCAACCTATTGTAGACTAACAGTAAATGACTAAGTACTTTTCAACAATATGCCAATAGCTGGTAAAAGCAGCCATCCATAATAGAGGGCTTTTCTCTTGACCTGAGAATTGTCTGGGGAATATACCGGTTAATTTGTATTAGTGCTAACAGAGTAAATAATCTTTCTGCTGCCACAAGTCAGAAAATTTGCCTGGCAGTTATGAACCCTCAGGCCACAGCAGCAGACTGAAGTTTGGGTGTATGTTCTAGGCATTTATTATGCCATACACAAACCTGGTTTTTAAAATACCAATCTGAATCATTTGGATAAGCCCATTTTAGTGTTTCTGCATCTACCACTTAGGTTTGTACTAAAGAATGGTTCATAAAGCATGGGTAGCATTCCTGTCAAGACTCAATGGCAGCTAACGGAGCATACATGTTCAGGATCAGGGAATGGCAAGTCATTCTTGTTAGGAGCCTATTTCATTGTGGGAAATCACAGTTAGTTGATGACTCATAATGTTTCATGTCCCAAGTCTGCAAAATACCCAGAAGCAAACTAGATTGAGAATGCCCTTCTACTTGATTTGCAAACAGGAAATGAGCACTTGGGGGCAATGCAGTGACTTCAGTGGTTTGGAAGAATGCACAGCAAAGACAATTGCTTGCTTTTAACAATATGATCTCTACTTACTGTAGCTGGCTCGCTGATGGTGACAGCATGCTTCTCAAAAAGCTGTGGACACGAGTGCTGGGCTGGGAGGGAATGCACCAAAGTAAAGATTTCATGGAATCATAGAATAGTTTAGGTTGGAGGGGACCTGTAAAGGTCTTGGCTTTTGCAACTTGGAATGACTTAATTTCCCTAACATCCGGTGCACAGCCTGTTACTTAGAAAATACTGTTGTTCACACAGAGGAGGGGAAGGCGACTTGTATAATCCCTTCATTTTGAGCTATCTAGTAAAAAGAACACACTTGTTTCTTCCAGCCTGAGTAGGAATCATCTTCTAACTTCTGTAGGGTTTTAAATTGTGTTTGCCACTGGAAAGTCTCTCTCCCACTAGGACCTTCATTTGGATCTTCTTTGCACCCTTGTGTCCCTTTTCCACACATTCTTCTTGTTTATGTATGATCTGCCTTTGTAAGGGGCATCAACTGGAAAGTCTGATCCTCTGACCAGTCAAGGTCAAATGACAGAAACAAATCCAACATTCCTTGTTGCCAGAGTCCCTCACGTGTTGTGTTACTGTCCTGCTTGACAGATGCAGGTAACATCCCATACTAATTAACCTCCCTGTGTGCATTCCATCCCCCACCACATTCTTTGTCATGAATTGGGAGGAAGGACAATTAAATATTTCAAGAATTTTTGGCATTATGTAGATAAAATTCTTTAAAACTACCCAAAGCTCTTGATAGTATTATTGAAAGAATAAGTTTATTGTTTTTTATGTAAAGGCTATTCAGGAAGGCTTAAAGGCGTATTAAGGCTCTTGAAATTGTTCTTTGTCTGCTTCAATTTATTAGGATGAGAGTTCCCTGCAGTACCTTCACAAAAATACATGGACTTGTGTCTTTTGTAATGATGTACCTAAAGGGCGGTGAAATGTTTTTTTTGTGAAAAGCCCCAAAAATCAGCATCTGATTTTAACAACTTCTATTTCTGGATTGTCTAGGTTGGCATGTTCTACCAGTGCCCTATGGGCCAAATGCAATTTGATGCTTTGTTCGGGGTAGTGAACAGCTATTTCAGGGATGAGCAGTGCATGACTAGCTAAAAAGCTCCGTCAGCCTGCTGAAGCCTGACACATCATGTTGCTTCTGTGACTACTGGTAAAGGTGATACAGTAAAGGGGCAGAGGCCTTTATGCTGTTGTCTTCCTTTGCTCTTCTTCCATTGCAGTAGGAGAAGCCTAGAAGCGGCCTACTCCTTGGAACAACAAGCTTGTCCAAGCAGGTTGTGGGAAAACGAGTTTAATACTGGTTGCAGTTTCAGACTGGAAGGTGATGGCAGGCTGCTGGAAGGGGAGGACAAACCCCCTTTCAAGATTATTCCTTTTGATTCTTAGAGTTGAATTTTCTAAAGTGGTCTGTAGGACCCAGTGTACTGTATATTCAGTAGCTAAAGTACTAAATCTGTCCCAAAGGCGTCTAACAGAAAAGGATGTCAGGTTACAGAGAAAACAAACACAGTGGGGAAGGATGAGATGGTTGTGAATGTTAAAAGCCAGATGCGCTTAATTAAACCTTTCATTGTTCGCATAGGGAAATAGGTGATCACTGGCATCTAGCAATTCAAGAAGCAATCTTGGAGAAATGCAGTGACAATGATGGAATCGTGCATATTGCTGTTGACAAAAATTCACGTGAGGTTAGTGTCTTCCCAGTGCCATGTTAATGCATTGTTTATCCCTGTCTGCTAGGCTTCAAAAAACCAACCCCCTCTCTTTCTTAATTGCAGGGTTGTGTATATGTCAAGTGTCTGTCTCCAGAATACGCTGGAAAGGCTTTCAAGGCATTACATGGCTCTTGGTTTGATGGTAAGGAGTGGGGGTTTGTAACAAAACTTGGGTGGGAATGACAGAAGATGGGTGCAGTTGAAATTCTTTTAAAGTGAAATGTTTTATGTAGAAGTTACTGAGTTGTAACAAAATCTGGATCTTTTTAGTACCTATCACCTACTAAACTTGTTTCAGTGTAGTAATGTGTTTGTGTGTATTATGTCCTGAAGCAACATGTAATAATACTGAACTGGAAGGCTTCTCTTTTCCTGTTTCTTTGTCTCTTAGGAAAGCTGGTAACGGTAAAATACCTGCGACTAGATCGCTATCATCATCGTTTTCCCCAGGCTCTTACTTGTAACACTCCTCTGAAGCCATCAAACAAACACATGAACTCTATGTCACATCTGCGTCTTCGGACAGGCACAACTAATTCTCAGGGAGGTTCCTGAGAAGACTTTCTACAACCGCTAGGACTGTTACTTGCAACAGGAATTTTCCTGTTCGGCTGCCGTCTTCCTTTTTTAGTGCTTTTTGTATGTAATACTTTAATGAATTAAATAAAAGTTCGAATGTGCCAGAAATCTTGTTTCCAAAGGGACTTAGCAATGAGGCAGTAATACTGAGCGGACAAAAAGAAAACCAATTGCTTCAGGATGTTTTCCGGGGCTATAGTAAACCAATGCATTTAAGTTTTGCATGAGGAATACCGACTTCATTATACATTTGCAGATGTGGTGACTGTATTTTTGCACCAAGAAGTGTTTTTGATAATACAACAGCATGGAGAAAAGATGACTTCCTGTATTTCCATAGTTTCCTGTGAAATAATCTTGTGGGTATTTTGTAACAACCAACCTACAGTTCCTGATGGTGAATGAGTTAAATCTTATTTTTCAGTCAATATTAGGATATTCTTTTGTTGCTGTATAAGAATCTTTTCTGCAGCTGAGGGATGGGGAAAGTGAATCTGGCATTAGTGGTTGCATATAAGTGTGAGGGAAGACGAACCGAATGCGGATGTGCTAGGTTTTGTATATAAATGTAAATGCTGGTGGTGGCAAAAATGGTTGTGTTCCGTGAGGATGTCTGCATTGAAGCAGTGAATAAGCTTCCTATTTTATTCAAAACCTAATGTTTTATATGGTTTTGGCTGTATCATGACAAGAGGCCAAATACCTTAAAGTGTTAGATACAGGTTAAATATCTTTTATAGGTTTTATATTAAAAATACCTGACTATGATTTTGTGTGAAAGGTCTGATACCAATTGTAATGAATTCAAATTTGTGAGCAATAAAGAAGCAATTGGCAGATACTGGAAAAATATTTTGTGAAAAGCTGTATTTATTATTACAGTTGCCAGGGCTGTGACAAAATACCATTGGGAGTGACTTTCCCAATACGTGACATCTTGTTGTAATGAACCAGTTACCTATTGAAACTTAAAAAGGTACATGCTTCTGTGCAACAGTTTTGGCTGATGCAAACTAGAATTCTGGCTGACACTAAACCTCGTGATTCTAAGCTTGTAAATTTACTAACGTTGACCTAGAAGGACAGAGTTGTTGCTGAGAAGCATAGTTGCAAATCTAAGATTATTGGCTTTACTAATCCCCACTCCTACAACAGTTTTATGTAATTATCCAGCTGAATATCCTGTAGGAGGTGAGACTGGAAGCACACCAGTCCCACAAACTTTACTGAAACTCACTTTACTTTGTAGATATGATGGATTTGCAGCATGAACTTGCACAAATAATGCACGTTTTTCTTATGGTTAATTAAACATGATGCACACTATTCTGCAACAGAAAATCCTCTTGTGCCTTACCTTTGTGCTTTTGTGGGCACCATGTTTATTATTGGAGAGTTTGTAAACCGAAAAAAGATTTTAAATCCTCAGTTTTATGTCTCAGATGCTAATGAATGAGTATATATAATATATAATCAGCCATGCAGAATCCTACTTACCAAGGACAAGTACATATTTTTGATGGGTAAGTAGATTGTGCCAGGTCTGGTAGATTTTGATGAGTTTTACTATATACATATATGTATATGTATAATATACATGTATATGTATTATATATATGTATATAAACTAATTTTGTTGTATTTGATGTGCATCATAGTGTTCTGTTAACCTGACCTTAGTGACCCCATCTTGTGACCTGTTGCAAGAGTGAATGTACAAATAGTTGTGGCATTTGAAAAGGTCGCCTCGATGCAAATGCATCTATCTTGCTTCTTAAAATATATTTCTTGTAAACACTGTACATTTTATTATTGTAATATGTACTATTATGCAGCTTATTTTACCTTAAACCTGTTAAGTTGACCAATGTCCCTTCCTGCAAGACAGAGGGGAATGTGTATAATAACTGAACATTTGAGGAAATTCAGATGTTTGTTGTAATTTGTCACCCTGTCCTGTAAAAACAAACAAAAAAACCAAACCAAACTCGAATTAAAGGTTTATTAGGGGTTTTTATACGTGTCTCACCTAGATATTTGGGTGTCTTTCTGACTCGGATGCTGTTTTCATATGGGGGTGATGGGGGAGGGCATGAATTCATAGCAAATGCCTAACTTTTAATGTTTATTAGGATTTGAAGCTGACCACGTGCTACTGTGAGCTGAGCTAATCACTGAACTTCACTTGAATGTCTGTCAGCTTGACCGTTGCATTTTGTACACAGGGACTGTGTAAGTCCCTGTAGTTATGTTTATACTGTGCTGTTCTACACTTGTATTGAAGGTTTGGTTGGAGGAGGAAGACCAAAGAACGGTGGTGTTTAGGTTCATGATTTACGAGCATTCGCTCATTTTGGAAGGAAAAGTGGCGGAGCGAGAATTTCGCTGCAGCTTTTCCCCTCACTCCCTTTTTGCCCCTTGGCCGATACAGAAGGTGGGCAGTAGGGCCTGAATTCCCTTTACCATCAACTTGGAGCAGTCGCTCGGCCTTCAGCCACCAGCGGGAGCCACGGGCCGGAGCCGTCGCGCCCCGCAGAGCCGCCGCTGCCCCAGCGCGACGCCCCGCCGGCCTCCACGCAGGTAGGTCGGGGCCGCGGCCCCGCTGCCTCC